>JAHWFO010045149.1:70243-80435 GCA_023313115.1 Rhysida immarginata | reverse complement strand
AGGGACGACAGAGTATGCATCCGTGAACACCTACAGCCCAAGTATGCACAAGTCATTATCCGCAACAAATCCACAGCCGCCCAAGCTGCACGGACTGCTGCCATTAGGACCTGGGCAAGCCGCTCTACATCCATTCTATATGTTAAGAAATACCGCCTCAACCAAGAAGTCTTTCGACTCCACCTACATTTGTCCACCATCATACCGCCCGGAATTCTGATGCCTCTTATCGACGACGATGACATCAGATTACAATCCTTCAAAGAGCACAAGTTCCAGACTCTATGCAAGAAACTTGATGATCTCCGCCACCCGGCCCCTTCCGTACGCCCTGCTCCGACAGACTACGACTTCACTTTCCACACGAATGTGGTAAATCTCACCGCCATCCAGCTGTCCGATGACGAACAACACCTCCTCGACAAAGGCCTGAAGCATGTTTTGTACCAAAAAACCTGCCCGCCATGACCTACACACTGTCATATCAGACACCGAACGTGCCCTGTCTCTTTTACCCAAGACTGATCGCCCACCAGCTCGTGCTATCGCCGGACACCTCATCCGTAAGGCCTACAATGACGCCTCTTCATCCAGCCCACCCCAGGAACAACTTAGGGACATTGCTGCCTCATCCACCCTGAAGACCAAGTTATCTGAATCTGATGCCATCATCGTCAAAGCAGATAAAGGTAACGCTTCAGTCATCTTGTACCGATCTGTTTATAACAGTAAAGTCAACGACTTTATCTCCACCAACAAGTTTACTATCCTTCCCTCCGACCCCACCACCAAGTTCCATAAATCCATTATTTCTGCCATCAATTCGTCCCCTCGCTTCAGATACCTCCGACCTCTCATCTCCCCCAATCCTCGCCCCCCTAACCTAAACGCCCTCGTCAAGATCCACAAGCCTAACATGCCTATACGCCCTATTGTTAATTACTCCCCTGCCCCTGCCCATCTCGTTGCCAAGAACCTCTCCACATTTCTCTTTAACCTTAAACTCCTTCCTAACACCTACAATGTCCGGAACTCCCTAACCCTTGCTGAATCCCTTTCCTCATTTCCTACTAACGAACACCTGTCCCTTATGTCCCTTGACATCACTAACTTATACACTAATATCCCAGTCTCCATCTCTATAAAAATCCTCAAACGCCTCCTACGTAATTCTTCTCTCCCTAAACCTGATGCCATCGACCTTTTATCCATCCTGTCTATCATTTCCTCACAAAACTACTTTTCCTTTAATAACACGTTCTATTCTCAACCTACTGGATTGGGTATGGGCTTTCCACTTAGCAGCTTCTTATCTGAAGTCTTCCTACAAGACCTCGAACTAACCTTTGTCACCCCCCTCCTTGCTAACTCCACTATCATTTCTTATTTCCGATATGTAGATGACATCCTTATTATTTACGATTCTCGTTCCTCCTCCCCCACTGACATCGCTGACACTTTTAATTCCTTCTCTCCCCATGTCCAATTTACCTACGAAACAGAAGTTAACAATTCCATCCCGTACCTTGACATCCTCATTACTAACAACCTCCAAATTAACCGTTTCTCGTTCTCTGTATTCCGTAAGCCTACCACATCGTCTAATCTAATCCACTGTTCTTCCTCACACCCCCCCCCCCGTCCACAAACATGCTTCCCTACGCTTCTTCATTGACCGTGCCCTAAAGTTACCCCTCAGCCCCCCTTCCCGCACCTCCGAACTCCGTATCATCCACACCCTCGCCCGTATGAACGGCTTCTCGTCCTCTACTTTCTCCCATACCCTCCAAAGACGTAGACGTGCCTTCCTTAACCCGAGTCCCCCCCCTCCAGATATAAGCCAACGTAAGAAGTGGGTTTCTCTATTATATCTCGGCCCCCATTTCTCCCGCCTCTCCAATTTCCTCTCTTCCCTTGGCCTCCAAGTTTCTTTTCGTTCCCCTACCCCTTTTCTTCGTACCTTGCGCCCATCTACCCTACCTGCATCTGACGATTTCGCCCGATCCGGAGTTTATCGCCTGAACTACGCCTTCTGCGATAAATTTTACATAGGCTTATCGACCCGTAATTTCAAAATACGTTTCAAGGAACACGTCAACTCCTACGAAAAACAAGATCGTAACTCCCACTATGCCAACCATCTTACCGATTCCGGACATACTTTGAAAACCCAAGATGAAGTGATGTCCATCTTACACAAATCCAACGACCCGTTCAAGATCGCGACCCTTGAGTCAATAGAGATATTTAAAGCCAAGAGATCTACTCCTGGCCTCCTCCTCAATTGCCAAACAGATTTTGATGTCTATGCCATACTTAACTCTGTCTCCGACCTTGTATAATTTATTTATTTTCAGATATTTTTATATAATTTTACTTTCATTCTCTTTTGTAAATCTTCTTGTCTTCTGACAAAAAGATATGCTCTCTTTTCGGTCCGCGATTTGTTTGCTTTCCTCTTTTATCATTTTGTTTTGTATTTCCTATAATAATTTTAGTTATTGGTTTCATTAGTATTTTCTGTTTTTGGTTTCATATAGTAATTTCTGTTATTGGTTTGCCCATTTTCTTGATTGGTTCACTTTCTATTTCCATCCTCCAATCTCTTTGCATACTATGTACCTTGTTTCTGTATATAAGGCCTGCGAGCCTCTTGTTGTGTTGTCCTTGATAATGCCGGGAATAAAAGGCGAAACTAGTTGGAATCTCTGTCGTCCCTATGTTATACTGTAAAGTTACTATTAATTTCGTTGATAGGAACAGTATTATGAACCCTTATCTCACCGATGATCCTCCTCTCCCTTCTGACTCCTTATGGGGCATACCCAAGACTGAAATGAAACCTTCTCATTTGCATATCACAAATTCTGAACTTGTATCCAAAATGCCACGAAGCAAACACTTCACTAGTGACGAAATTGCGAACAATTGCAGACTGAAGTCAGAAGGCAAGAAAATTGATGAAATTACAACAGAAATCGGACATTCATATGGAGGAGTGTATAAAGTATAATTGCTAAAGGAAACGACTATGGTCCAAAACCACGATGCGGAAGACCTCGAGCAACGTCCACACGAGAGGACAGACGTCTGATCCGAATGGATGCATCAAGTGAACTGACAGTGAGAGCCATAACTCGACAAGCAGGCCTACAAATTTCCAAGAGCACTGTGCACAGAAGACTGTCCAACGAGCCACACCTGAAATACGAAAGCATTCAGAGACAACCACCACTCAGGCCTCAACATCGCGCTGCAAGATTTGTATGGGCAAAAGACCACATGTCTTGGAAAGACAAATGGCTTTCTGTCATCTTCAGTGATGAAAAAAAGTGGAACCTTGACGGCCCTGATGGCTGGGCATATTATTGGCACGATTTGCGAATAGAACACCGAACCCGTTTTGTACGACAACAGGGAGGTGGATCACTCATGACATGGCGTGCTTTTGCATTCAACGGAACGACAACGTTGGCCTTTCTCTCTGGACGACAAAAATCTGAAAACTACCAGGAAACATTGCAAGAGCATCTACTGCCATTTGCCGTTCAACTTGCGGGAGAAAATTGGGAATTCCAGCACGACAACGTGCCAACACACTCATCGAAATCCACCCGCGTCTGGTTACAGTCAAAGCAGATTAAAACCATGATTTGGCCAGAAAGAAGCCCTGACCTCAACCCCATAGAGAATCTATGGGGGGTCATGGCTAGAGAAGTCTACGCCTCAGGAAAGCAGTATGAAATCGTCCATGCCTTAAAAGCTGCAATTGAGAGCAGCTGGTACGGTCTTGATCCAGGACTTTACCAAAACTTGATACTCTCCATGAAGGATCGCGTTTTTGAGGTCACAAAATCTAATGGAAAACACATTGGTCTTTAACATTATACATATTGCAATCGAGTGTAGCTTACTTTCTTTTTTTGTTAAAAATGTAACTTCCTATACTTGGGGCAGCAGTTTTTGTTTTTTTCAAATTCCATAAGCAATGGTTTGTTCTATCCTCATCTACTTTGTTTATACTATTTTTCATAAGGATGTTTTGTTTACCAAATTTATTTCTGGTCGTTTCACATGTTTTTTGTTGCGATATTAAAGAATAACTGTAATTCCTATACTTTTGGGACACACCTTAGAGGGAACTATTTATATCGAATTGAAGCATGGAATGGTAGGCGGAGCAGTCTGCTTTAGTTAAATTTCATCTGGAAGGAGTAGGTAAAGAATTTGACATACAAATTTGGATAGAAATCGGGAGGTGATCACTACCATGTAAATAACACATAACTGACCAATTGAGAAGCGCAGTAACTTGACGGAACTTAATCTTCCACTACTCAGCAATAAGCACAAATCCACTTCACTTGAAAGCAATGGAAGTAAACAGCAGACGACAACTGAATGGATTCTCAAGTTTGTAAACAAAGTTAGTTTTTAAAAATAAATTACACGTATTAGAATTAGCTAATTGCTTTCCAGTAAAAAATAATCACTATAGTAATTAATAACCATTTCCTTAATTTATTATTACATTTTATTATTAATGGGGTAATCTTCGTAAATTTCCCGTCATGGGGTGGCTTCATGCGAAACGTCGAGTGATAGATACGTTGCGTTGGTGAGGGGGTATGTATCGCGGTGCTTCTAATTTTAAATAAAAACAGCATTCATGGATGCTTACCTTTTCTTATAAATTATGTCGAGACGAATAATTTACAGCAAAATTAAGGTTTTATGCTTAATAACAGTGCCCTAACTGCAATTCTTTGACGACCGCCGCTAACGATTATGCTTCTCCTCTTACCGCCATGTTTTTGAACCTTTCACTACCGGCGCCGCGCAACGCCATCCCTTTCAAGGTAGGTATGCTTGCGCGCAAAAAAAATGCGCTCGAACAACTTCGTGTACTTCCGTTTACGTTACAGAGAGTTTTGCGTTAAAAGGAGTTTTGTTACAGAGAGTTTTCATTGTACACTGCCCTGCCAAAAGTATCCAGACACCCCTATGTTCGTGATGTTTGTGTGGTCTCACTCTGTATGATGCATGTAACAGTATGCATATTAAAGATACGACTCATAAGGTGATATAGCAGTGACAACACCAGTCAGCATGCCAAAGGTCCGAGAATTATCCCACTTTGAGAGAGGAATGATTGTGGAATGCCGCATTAGCGGGAATTCACTTCGCGAAATCAGCGCTTTGACTTGGCATCCTCGCTCCTTTGTGCATGAAGTTGTGCAGAATTCCGAACAGACAGGTGCAACAACGACAGCAAAACGTTCCAGGCAACCTTCACTCCTGTCGCCAACAGACAAACGTGCTCGGTTTCGGGTGTTGGTGAGGCATCGCAAGGACACCATACGAGACATTGGCTTCTGTGGGAGACCCGGAAAGAGGAAGCCATTCGTCTCAAGGGTGAATGCTGTTCTTCATCTACGATGCTGTAAGGAGCGTCGTCAGTAAACTAGTGATGATCGGGCAAAGGTCATGTGGAGCGATGAAAGCCGCTTCACCCTCCAACAATCTGATTTTCATGTGTGGGTCTGGAAATAGCCAGACAAAAATACAATCCAGAGTGCCTCGTACCCAAGTGAAGGACTCTCGCGGTGGGGTCATGGTGAGGGCCACGTTCTGACAACAGGCGTAGGACCGATCACAGGTGTCGACATGCGACTGAATGCCTCATGGTAACGAGAGATGTTGGAAATGCACCTTCCTGAGCGATAGTGGAATTCTATGGTACCTCATCGGACTGCGTCTTCCAGTAGGACAATGCCCCATGTCACGTCGCTCGTTCAATACAGGCATGGTTCACCCGTGCGCACATCCGGGTAGCGCCATGGCCTGCGCAGAGTTCAGACTTGAATGCAATCGAAGCATTGTGGAAAAGTGCAGGAGCATCTTGCACGGATGCACATGCTCCCGGTCACGAATCGTCATCGATTGCTGGACCGTTTGACGACCGAATGGCACCGTATCACACCAGCGGAGTGTAAACAACTTGTGGAGAGCCATCCTTGTCGTGTTGCAACAGTAATTGCAGCAATGCATTTGGTAGAAACAACGAGTTACTGACAACTACCTCGGGAGCGGGGTGTCTGGATACTTATGGCAGAGCAGTATACGGTGTATGAAAAATAAGAGAGGATCATATTTGTGATTTGGATGGATTTAAACGCATACAAAAGTTTTATGGAAGATTTTTTTTTTAATTTTTTTTCTAAAAAAATTGAGGTTATGAATACCAGCAGAACTATGAATTAAAAGTAATTATACATTACAAGTAACTATGAATTACTCCAGCAAAAAGTAATTAATATGCTGAAACCTTAAAATTAACGAAATTTCCAATATATGAAGCTATTCTGAGCATAGCTGAACTTAGAAGGTTTGATAAAGTATCTTCAGAAAAGATTGAAACACTGCTTTAATTTTTGATTAAAGGTTAAAAAAACAAAAGCTATATTTAACCTTCCAAAATTAATCCTGAAGGGAAAAATTGTAATTTTTAAGAGTTGTTTTTCCCGTTAGATTAAAAAATGTTTAAACTTATTTTAGCGGAAAAGGCTTTTTTTTCCCTTAATGTGAATCAAAAAACGAAAGAACTGAACGAAATGGTGGTTGATATTTTTTTTCTTCATCTCGTAAAAAAAACAAATGCGGACCTCATTATACATAAGCAACAGAAATTTTTAAAAATATTTTTGCTCCACTGCGGGTGCCCTTCACATAGCAAATATTAGTCGGTTGGTTGGGTTTTTAAAGGGCACGTCAAAATCGAGGTCATTTGTGTCCATCACATGTTTAAAAATGTAAACACCATCGTGTATATAGCAAAAATATACAAAATTATAAATTTACTGTAAGAAAATTCATTATTTCTGCACGCTTTGTATTGTATTATGAAAAACGTCCAATTACAGTACATTATTTTTATTAACACCTTTAGTTACTTTCGTACTTTCGGGCATCTTCAATCATCGTTTGTATAAAATCAGCGACGGTGGACGTTGTCACAACAAAGAAAAAATCTAACAATGGGTTATACAAACGGGTGAGTTCGCTTCTATTCTCCCCGACTGCTATCTTAGCTCAAATTAGGAACTGCGCATGCGGTTGTTTACGTATCAGTCCGCGAGTGAGGGGCAGTTAAGAGCTACACTGCATGACACTTGAAAGGGATTTGTATGAGCTGGGTAGTCTTCGTTGTGCACAAACCACCATGATCCTGTAATCTTATAAATTTTTTTCATTCAGTTTTTTATTAACTGAAATTCTTTGGATGTTTTAAATAGCTAACAATGTTTTTTGACAATAGTTTCTTACTCTAGATGGTTACATTGTTGTCCTTGTTAATAAACAATATCATATTTTCTTTTGTTGAATCATCCTAATCCTAATTGAGGCCAACGAGAAAGACAGGGAGAAGCGGAAAAGTCACCTGATCATCTGGGTCCGAACAACAATCTAATGTTCTAATTCTTGGATGTAAACAATGAGTGTTTTTCCGATTGTTGGAAACAATGAAGGTTGGATTGTTGTTCGGACCCACATGGTCAGGTGACTTTTCCGCTTCGAGCCTGTCTTTTTTGTTGGCTTCAAATCCTTATAATAATAATTACGAATGTCCGTAACGATCATAGAGAAGAAACAACGTAGAGCGCGCATTCGCTTGCACATTGAGCGATTTCGGATGCCGACAACGAGGCAAAATAACTAACTGCGATTTGGGGACGAAGCGGTGCTGTGTACAATGTACAGTCCTCATCCGATAAGTTAAACCTCGACCTTGAAGGGAAGAAATTTATTCTATTGCCAAAATGCGAGGCAAGGATGAAAAAAAAATGTGTACAAACAGTGTCGTTTAGCAATTTCAGGAATATAATTGTCCATAAGACGAACTGGTATGGCGAGCAGGGCAAAGGAGATATTGAGTGGCTCTGCGCACTATCTTATTCCTCCTCTATGGTATCCTTAGAATTTTGAGTGAATTTCATTGAGCACCGAGAGATGGAATTAATTTAATAATACTGTATAGTACCATTTTGAGTGTACTTCAGGGTCTATAGAAGTAAACCCTTCTTACTTCCATAGACCCTGGTGTACATACTTATCCACTGGAAGAGAGCCCCGTTCGAATTTAGTGCATCGAAATAAATTTTCTTTTGAATCCGTGATTTTTTCACGGGAGAAATGCTAGTATTTACATATTTTTCTTAATATTTTATTTTTGCTTAAAATTTCTTTTGTTTTTTCTTCTTTTAAAATTTGGTTGAACAGTAAGTTACTGTCTATCAATTCAAGTTTATAAATTATGCTTGAGGGTAATATTTATTTAGCATAAAGATGATTAAATTTTCAATTATTAATATTTCTCTTTTTATCACTTATATTATAAACTAATTTACATGTTTCTTCGAAGTTCCCAATTGCGTGTTTACTTAACAAGGTATGTTCTGCGTATTTGAAATTTTTAAAAGCATTCTTGATGTAATAAATATGTTCTCTAAATCTAGTTTCTAAATTTCGGTATGTTTTTCCTATGTACATCTTATTACACTCTTTACATTTAATTTCGTATACCCCACTTCTTTCTTTTTCTGTAATTTCTCTTTTATTTTCTAATAGTGATGTTAGCTTATTTTTTGATCTGAAAGACACGTCTATTTCTTTCTTTTGGTACTCTTTTTTTAATTTTGTAGCTTAAGTTTCTTTGAAATGTTAAACATCTTCTTTTCTTATATTTTTCTTTTACGTTTACGTTGTTTTTCTGTTGTGTTTCTCTAATTTCTACCGCTGTTTTGAATATTATTTGTTTATTTGGTCTTCTTTGTATCTATTTTCGATTCCAATTTCTTATATTTTTCTAGTTCTTTTTCTCTATTTTCTTCTTCTTTTGGATAATTTAGTGCTGTATTAATTAGGTTCCGAAATGCAGAATATCTGTGGCTCCATGGTTGAATCGATTTTCTAAGTATCATATTTATTGTTGTTGTGGGTTTCCTGTAAATATTTTATTCTAATGTTGCCTTTTTGTTTTCATCTTTTTTCTGTATTGTTATGTCCAGATAATTTAATTTGTTGCCTTTTTCTTCTTGATATGTGAATGTGATTTTCTCGTCTAGTTGATTCAAATCTCGTAGTATGTCTTTTATTTCTGTTGATTGATCTATAATACATAAGCTGTCATCTACATATCTTGCAAATATTTGAATTTTATATTTGTTTAATATATCCTTTAATTTTGTTTCCTGTAAGTTTTGTAGGTATACTTCAGATATTATTCCGCCGATTGGGTTTCCCATACCCAGTCCATATTGTTGTTCATAAAACATTTTATTAAATTCAAAATAATTTTGGGTTTTTATTATTTTTAAACTTGTTATAATATCGTCTATTAAATTTCTTTTCACTTTATTAAGTAGCGAAAGGTGCTTTATGCTATCAGTGTGGGGAAACGTGTCTGTCCGTCTGTCTGTCTGTCTGTAACTCAAACTCCTCCGAGTTTATGAAAGATTTTCAAAATCTGTTTTCGTCAGTCGATGAATATGGTTCATAGCACGAACCAGTTACAAATATTATCTAAATCGGTTCATTGGCACGTGCACAAATGGTACCTCTATTTTCCCGCCCAGCAATTTTCAATGGGAAGAAATATTGAGTAATATATCAAACAAATCGTAATGACGAGATAGATGCGGTTATTCATTACTATTTTCGTCAGTCGATGAATATGGTACATGCCATGAAAAAATCATAAATTTTATCTAAATCGGTTCATTAGCACGTCCACAAATGGCACCATCACGACCCCACCTAGCAATTTTCAATGGACAGATATATTAAGTAATATGTCAAACAAATCTTAATGACGAGATACAAGCGAATATAAATTACTATTTCGGCCAATAAATATGGTTCAGGAAATGAACCATTTTGAAAATTGTTGCAATCGAAACATTGGCACGTGCACTAATGGTACCTTTATGACACCTTCAAAAATTTTCAATGATAAGATATGGCATGTAATATATCAAACAAATTGTGATGATGTTTCATAAAATGAATATCACGTAAAAGTAATGATAGTCCAAATTGGTTTCAAGGAACCTGGTTTAGTGGAACCATTCTGGTTTAGTGGAACCATTATGGTTCATTGGAACTTTCAATACCAAAATATGGCATGTAATAT
>JAHWFO010045149.1:55528-66230 GCA_023313115.1 Rhysida immarginata | reverse complement strand
AAAGATTTTTTTCGAAATTTTCATTAAGAATTTTTACTGTATTAATTCTAAGCATTTTCATGTGTTTATTTTTAAGATATTGCAAAATTTAATTTAATTTTTTGAGATTGTTCTGTTTACATCCAAGTGTAATTATCCCGGGCAACGCCGGGTACCTCTTCTAGTTATCATTAAGCTTTGCCAGTTTGATGCATGGAAGCGAGTAAGCTTCAATTGTTTGTATGCTTTAACGATACTTATTCGGCTTGTTTATGTATATTGTTGCGTACCTTTACTCCCTCTACAGTATTAAAATTATTTTCTTTTTTTTTTCCCTTCGACGTTTTACGATAGTCTTTCTGCTATCATTATCCCTGTTCGCAGACTCTTCCAAAGTCGTGTTTCATTCCCTCCTCGAATTATCGATATTCCTGATTCCGGTCACCCATTGCTTACCCTTTGACTATTGCAGCTCCCATGTTTAACGGTGTAGGTAATCCGCTAACTTTGTACCTTACGCTTTACTATTTTTTTAAACGGAGGTTACCGTAGTCCCCCTCCACCTTTTGTTATAAAGGGATTACTCGACGCGTTAATGATAATTTTCGCCTGGGAAATTAAAAAATGTCAATTTTTTCTTCGCGTCATTTCTCCTTTTTTCTTAGGTTATTATTCCCATAGAGAATTTACATTGGTCGCTTGAGGATCTTTTTGACTATATTAATTTTTCCGTCAAGGCTTTTAGTTAAGCGTTCGGAGTTCGTAAGTTTACCTAATTCCGTTTATTAGAATTATTCCGTGCGTGAGCTCAATGTCTTCTCTCGTCGTCTTTTAATAATGACGCGTTTCTTAGAAATGATATCTCCCGTTTGCTTTTTCAAGCCTGATTATTTAAAATTCATCTCTCCCTTTGCTGTACTTTATACATGTTTTCTTAAGAACGCTCTTTCACGAACTATTAAATTTGGGACACCTTTTTTGCAGTATAGTTTTTTCGTGTTTTAAAAATGTAATTTCTAGGAGAAATTTTAAATTTTTTTTTATGAAATACGATTTTCGTTAATTATCTTTTCTTTCCCCGAGGTTCGTCGTCATCGCTATTGTTAAAAGTTTCACGTTTTTCTTTGTTGCCATTGTTTAGTCGTCGTTGTATTAAATAGCTCGTTTTCTTGGAGCAAATATGTCTTTTCCTTTCCAAGAACTCGGAAGTTCTGTCACGCGGGACGTGATATTTAAATATTTTTTTGTTCTGGTAGGTTTGCTGTTAACTAAAAGTAGGATGTTGAGTCAGTCTCTGAATCCATAGTTTGAGGAAGTGTGTAGTGCGTTCGCCTCCCCCTGGTGTCTCCTGGGGGAGGTCTACTTTCTCCTTAAAAATCTAAAACTTTCCTGATTCTAAAATGTTCAAGAAGGAGCTATACGCTAAAACGCGTATACCTCCGGTTCTCCCGTCGGGTCACCCCGCTGTGACTGTTCTGCAGAGGCTTTCTTCGACAGAATCGAAGATGCTCTGCAGGCAACAGAATATCGCAGACCGAATTGCCGATGCGGACTTCATCAAGGTTGGACAAACCACCGTCCACCTGAGCTACGCCGAACCCGGATACGTTCCAGTTCTTATCCGGGGCGCATCGCCACTGATGGCTGAGAAATATCTCCGAGACTACATGTCGGACTATGGGGTGGTGCGTAGAGTTTCGTACCCCCTGCACCCAGATTCTCCTCTTCAGATGACGGGCGACATCGTAGTCTTCATGGAACTCCATAGAGACATTCCTTCGAACCTTGTGATGCGTGGAATAACCGTCTCCGTGTCGTACAAGGGCCAGAGGCAGTGCTGCTGATACTGTAAAAAGACTTCTCATGTTCGAAAAGACTGTCCTCTCCTTCGGAAATGTGATTTCTGCCACAAGACCGTGCACAAGTTCCACCAGTGCCAGGAGAGGTCAGATGCCCTATCAGCAGCCCCAACGCCATCGCCTCAAGGAATGTCGTCCCAGCAACCAGGAAAGATGACTTCACCGGCCAAGTCAACTGAGCCGAGCAGAGCAACAGCGCCTTGTCCTCTACCAAGGATGTCGAAGACACCCCATCGTTGTCGTCACCTCCTCCTTCATCGGGGAAATCAAAGTTGGCCCCACCATCGATGCCTTCTTCATCACCGAGGAAGTCGAAGGCGACCCCACCATCGTCGCCTCCTCCTTCACCAAGGATTTCGAAGACGACACCACCATCGTCGCCACGTCCTACAACTCCTGGGAAGGAGATGCCGACTCCCCCTCCTCGGCCTAGTGTGGTGGAAGAGACTGTTTCCTCTCGTGCACCTTCGCCTGATGTTTCCCCAATGTTGGAGGGCTGCCACTCTGCTGAAGTCATCTTGGACGATTCGTTGTGCTCCGGGTCGGTGTTTGATGTGGAGGAGTTTCCAACTCTTCCTCCACCTGCTCTCACATCGGCATCGCAGCCTCTTCGAATCGCCTGTGCGCCCACGCCTGGTATTATTTCTTCCTCTGCTGGGACTACCAAGCCATCAGCGTCTGCTCAGCGGGATCTTCTTGCGACGCCTAAGAGCCCTCGCAAGAAAAAGGCCCGACGACATCGTAGCAAGAGGGACGGGATTCCCATGTCCTCTTCATCTGAACGAGACAGCTGCGTAGACCGTCATCATCGCAGCCCCTCTTCCTCTTCGGGACGTGCTCGCTCCCCTAGACGGAAGACATCTGGGCCTCCTCTGTCATCCGTGAGGCTCAAGACTCCTTCAGATACAGGTCAGCCCCCGTCAGCCTAAATTCGCAGTGAAGGTCTTTTCCTTAAACGTTCGTTCCCTTGGTTCGTCTTTCAAGCAATCGGTTTTGTCATCGTTCGTTGCCCTGTACAGGCCAGATATCCTACTCCTTCAAGAGGTTAAGCTTGCTGCTTCGCAGCAGCTTGCTAACCTACCTGGCCTTCGCAGTCAATATCCATCTGCGCAGTTCTTCATCAACTCATCTTCGCCACATGGACAGGGGGTTGCTACCATCATCTTCAACCCCTCCATTGTGGTGTCGAACTGCGTCTTTGACTGTGAGTGCAGGGTAATTTCTTTGGACCTCCTGCTATCTGGTCTCAAATTCCGATTGCTTAATGTGTACGCCCCGTGTTTTTCAGCAGAGAAACGGACATTCTTTGAAGAACTGGACTTCTACCTGTGCTCGTCCTTGCCTGCAGTGGTTGCTGGGGACTTCAATTGCCATCCGGATGAGAACAACATCTTTTCATCTGGGTATGTCTACCAGTTGTGCCAGCGGAATGCACTATTCGATCTGTGGGCGTCTTCTTCCCATTCCAACCAAAGGGGGTCCACCTTTCACCAAGGGCCCTCTGTGTCATCAAGGTTGGACCTTTTCCTAGTAGACGCCACTTTCGCTGGTGCCTCTGGTTCCATGGAGGTCGTTCCTTGCTCTTTTTCAGACCACAGTGCCATCAAGTGGTCCTGGAACCCTCCATTCCCTGCCTCCTCTGCAGGTACTAGTTCGGACAATTGGTTCCTGAACGTTTCTCTGCTTGACATCGATAAATACAAGGGAATGTTCGTTCGGTTTGTGGAAAGACACCTTCACAACCTGCCTCCGTCGTTAGCTTCGTGGCTTTCCTTTAAATCTAAGCTCCGTCGCTTCTTTAGAAAGATTGGGTGTGATGCTGCTAGACGCAATCGGCGCCATCTCCTCATGCTCCAAGAAATCCTGCGCCTCCTCCGCTGTTCCATCCCGAAGGGGGCATATGCTGATGACATCCGCCAGGTGAAGAGCGAGATCAATGCTCTAATGATCCGCAAGGCCGCCGGCGCAGCTCTCAGGGCCAAACTGTCCTGGGCGTCTAACGTCCGGAATATGTCGTCAGCTGCGTTCGCTGAGGAGAGGCGTCGCGCCAACAAGAAGAGGTGCCATCGTTTGGTGGTGGAGAATGGGACAGTGGAAACCGACGCTGACATCTTGTCGGCTTTTCACTCCCATTTATCATCATTTTTTGGCCACCCAGTCTTTCCATCCGACGCCACGACGAATTGGATCGAGGCACTTGGACCTTTCACTGCGGATGCTGACCTGTCAATTACCCGTCCCTTTTCCGAAGATGAAGTCAAGAAGTTTCTGTCAATGGATGGCCGTCATCAGTCCAGCCCTGGATTAGACGGCATCCCGTATTCGTTCTACAATGCGACTTGGAAACTTCTTGGGCCTTTCCTGGTGCAAGTTTTCAACTCCATACTTAAGGACCCTTCTTCCATCACGTCGGACTTTACCGCGGGGAGAATCATCTTACTCCCCAAGGTACCGAATCCTGAACTCGTCACCCAGTGGAGGCCTATTACTCTACTCAACACAGATTATAAGGTCTTCACTGGCGTGCTCCAGCAACGGCTAAAATGCTTCGCCGACGAGTTCTTCGATCCGGGACAATCCTGCTCCATTCCATCTCGCAGGATGTCCGACAACATCATCACCATCAAATGTGTTATGGAGGAAGCGTGTGTGCGTCGTCAGACTCTTGCCGTCCTAAGTCTTGACCAGGAAAAGGCCTTTGACAAGGTGAATCACGTGTTTCTTTTCCGAGTGTTTCACCATCTTCATCTTCGGAAATTTGCTACGATTATCTCAGCACTGTATGCTTCTGCCACGTCATGCGTGGCGATTAATGGCTCCAACTCGCCTTTCTTCGAACTCTCCAAAGGCGTTAGACAGGGGTGTCCCATCTCTCCCCTCTTATACATTTTTTATTTGGAGCCATTATTACAATTTCTTAATCGCCAACCAGATGTCCGGGGATACGATTTGCCTCCATCAACATCCGTACGCTGGCATACGCTGATGATGTAGTATTATTTGCATCTGATGCGTATTCCCTGGGCATCTATAAAGAATCTTTCGATCACTTTAGCACTTCGACGGGAAGTTCCATCAATCTCGTCAAGTCTAAAGGCATCGCTATTGGGAAATGGACAGTGGACTATCTTCAAACCTTCCCAATAACGTGGTGTGAGCAAATCACAGTGCTGGGATACGTCTTCTCCTTTCTACCCGACATGGACTCTCGTCACTGGCAACAAGTTATCGACAAGTGTTTGTCTCGCCTTGGCAAGAACTTTCGTTATTCCACCTCGATGTTTGTCAAGGCGAGGTTCATCAAGACCCACATCTTGTCCCTATTGACATCGAAATGCCTGTTCGCCTTGCCATCTCCTCAACTTTTGAAGAAGGTGCACGGTGCGATTGCAGACTGTATTTGGGGGTATGCAGCAGCCCGTCATCCCCTTCGCCGGGAATGGCTGCCTTGATCCGGGTCTTCCTTCTTCCCCCTCCCATCTGGGCCAATTTTCTGTTCCTGCACCTGCGTTTCTTCTTCAAGGTGAATGGGCTTCCAGTTCCCACTTCGCTGCCAGTGACAATCAACCTACGATCTCCTGGGTTCTACAACCGAATCCAGGGAGACTTAGCGACCTTTATTCAAGATCTGCGTCAGGTAGACCCTACGTCTATCTTGGTTCTTCCAGCAGGCCGACCGGGGTGCGTCTTCTGACATCGTGCGCTGGCACCCCGAGTATCCATGGTCAGCCATCTTGAAGGCCATCAAGTCCTTCGCCTTCGAGAGGACTGTTTTCAATTTTCAATGGCGTCTGCTGCACCATGGATTCTATACTCTCCAACGTCTACATCAGTGGGGAGTAGTCGGCTCTGCTGGTTGTTTGGTTTGTGGGTCTCCTGAATCCATCGACCATGTCTTTTTCGAGTGCCCGTTCGCACAGTCCATCTGGGATCGCCTTTCAAGACATTTTCATCTGACTGCCTTCTCCATCCAGTCAGTGCGATTTCTGATGGACTACTCCACCGGTGTTGCTTATAAGCTGGACCTGGCCACTTCCATCGCCTTCATGAACAGGGAGCTTTGGCTGGCTCGTCAGCAACGACTTGCTGGTGTGCCTTCGCCAGCCTCAGCCGTCTGGAGGAGAGGTGCCTCCCATCTTAGGTCTTTCCTTCAGCTCGAGTGGCCACGGCTTGGCCCAGCTACGTTTCGGAGACGCTATTCGTCATCTCAGCGTCTCTGTAAGGTCATTGGAGGGGATACGATCAACATCTCGTATCTCTTCACCTTTCCCCTCAACATCGATGACCCACCGGTGAGCGGACGGGCCTCCTTTTGAGGCGTTTATATAGGCGGTGCAGCCCTTGAAGGCTGCCCGTACTCCTATTCGCATGTGTGCCTGGGCACCCTGTCTGTTTTATGATCTAAGGGTGCCCCTCTGGAGCCATACCACAGGCTCCAGTTCCAACAGCTCCTCTCCCATCTCTGGGATATCGAGATGGATATGCAGTTAATAGATGTTAGTAACTTTTATTGTGCAATCTTGAGTTAAGATTTCGTCAGGCCACGTCTGAGGAGTCAACGAGTTTTTTTTGATTATGTGTGGTTATCCGACATGATGTCGACCGTCTTTTGTTTGCTACTTTGTTTTCTTTTGCCGATGTAATGTTCGGCTGATCGTCAGGCATGCTTCAAGTCGCTTAACGACTTTAGTTTGTTGGACATAGGAATGTTTCGTCCCGTCCAAGATATGTTGTGGATCCCATTGTCCTTTGGCTGCTTCCATCTTACGGCTGATTCCGGAGTGATGCTTTAGTTCGTCGTTCGACTTAGAGTTGTACTGGAACCTTCATAATGCAACGTGCTGGTGTTCAACAGGAAACCAACCCATTCAGATGAATTTCTGTCATCTATGTTCCGATTTCCGAGATGTTTTTAGAAAACCGACTTTTCTTTTTTGGACTTTGTTTGATTAATAACTTTTAATAATTTACTTTCTTCATGATTTTTAAATCCTTTTAATTGAGAGTATCTAATCTTTTTTTTTCTTTTATTTCTTAATGATACTTTGTTAATATTGTTTTGTTTTTCAGGACCTCGACCATATTGTTCCCGTTTTACCCGGTCGTCACCTCTTATGTCGTGTGTCTACCCTTTGGTCTGTCTTGCCTTTCCCGCATTATTCCTCTTAGTGTTATCCCGTCGTATTTAATCTAGCGTTATTTTGTTGCCCGTCCTTCGGATTCCTTGTGGAAGAGGTCTAATGGTTTGATGATTATAATTTTAATCTCTACCTTTTTTGTGGAGTTGCTTATTTGAATATCACATAACGTTTGTTTGTTTTCTAGTATCACTTAAGAATTTATGAAAACCTATTTTTTTTTTTATTTCCAATTTTTGCTTTCTTTTTTTGCTGTCAGTTTCTCTTTATTTTTTTTGCAGTACAAGCATCGCACCTCACCCTTCTAATTGTATGATCCTCGATCCTTCCCCGAGAATTCCTTTTCGCTTTCCATGGTATCATCCAGTTACTTCATCTGCTTATTCGCATTTTTGACGGTACCTGAAGTGGACCCGATGTACTTTCAACCTTTGTTGCCATTCCAGTCTTACCGTTAGACGGTTTCCGACCTTTGCTTGTTATCTGCTGTCTACATCATCTACCTATATTCTGTCAGCAATAAAGAAAATATTTATTTGGACTTCTCTAGTTTTTCTTTACTGAAAGGTTGTCTTGGGGTATTGAATTATTAGCACTTGTGATCTGGGGTTAACGTAACTTATAGTTCGCGTTTTTCTTTGACATTTTATTCATTTAAGTTAACTGGGGGGTTAACGCCTTTTCTACATTATTAACTTTCCTTTTAATCTTTATTTACCTGACGGGCTAGTCCTAGTTAATATTACTATCTTTTTGGGTTTTGCTGATTATTACGCCTTTTGTGATTTTCTTAAGGGAAAGTCGGGTTTTTCTTTTATTCCCTCTGGAGCTCAACGTGACGGTAAACACGACTTCTGTTTACTAGCACGTTACAATATTTACATGTTAGCTAAGTAAGCTATAGTTTTGATATCTTGTCTCGGAATTAGATTGTTTAATTTCATGGACATTGGAATTATTTAATTGTGTTCTATTTTTAGTTTTTGATATTTGCCTTGATTGGTGATAAGCTTTACTATTTAGAAATTACAATTGAAGTGTTTGAGCCTTATGGGTTAAGGTTATTTATTTATGTCACTGTCAATTTTATTTTCTTTTGCGTCATATTTATTTAATAAATGTATTATTTTAATTGTATCCTTTCACTGTCACGTGACTACTCCTTTCCACTGCGCCAGCTCTTGTAGCTCTGCTTTTACACGTTACAGTTGGCATTGTGGACCTTATTTCTAGGTTTCATTATTGGAGCTATTGGGTTTGTCGTTCTTAATTGCAGTTTTTGTCCTTTGAATATCACTGATTTAAAGTTATTGGTCACTTTTACGATTTGTCGTTGAAATTTTTCTGTGGGGTTTTTCTTCCGGTTTATAAATTTGTTGTCCATTATAAATTTCAGTGCACCGGGTGGGCAAGAAATAACGTGAGGTGTTCAGAACTCGCTAGCGGGAATTCTATTAGGCCAAATGCAGTACATTTTGGTGTATATACTTAGTGGAACATGCAGTTTCAATTTCTGTAAAAAAAAAAAAAAATAGTACCAAAAGTCGCCATAGGGGGCGCTTATTTCAAGAAAACAATGAATACATTTGCATAAGCGCGTTCCGTGTTGAGCAATCATGACAATAAAAGGCAAGGCTGAGGATTTCCCATCATTCACGAACGAATGGCCTGACGATGACGCTTACTCTGCCTGACCGGGCATTATTAGTCAAGTTGTTATCAGAAGAGCGACAATGCAAGTGCTGCCCTTCGTGAATTCCGGCGATTGAAAACGTTACGAAGAGGACGGATGAGCATAACTAACTTACGGAAAATGATTGAACGATTTGAATCTACCGGAACTCTAGATGTGCAACCAGGCCGGGGACGCAGACGAATCAGGCAGCAACACGTTGAAGAAGTTGCAACTGCTGTTGTGGAACAGGAGATGACTACTGTGCAGGGTACCAGCAGTGCACACGCAATAGCACGCCAAACAGATATCCCATATTCGACGGTGAGGAAAATATTGCGTAAGATATTGACATTTTATCATTATAAACTCACACCTGTTCAACAATTGCTTCCTGGAGATGAACGTACCCGAACTGATATTTCGTTGAGATTTTTAGCACGTATGGAAGTGGATGATGCATGGCCATGGCAAATTTTATGGAGTGATGAGGCACATTTTTATTTGAATGGTGATATCAATACCCACAACTGCCGTATTTGGGCTGCATCAAATCCACAAGTGTGTCTGCCAACTCCTATGCATTCACCGAAACTAACAGTATGGTGCGGCTTTACTGCTTCTTTCATCATCGGCCCGTACTTTTTTGAAGAAATCCGTCCCCGTGGACCGGTGACTTGTTCCGTCAATTATGCCAGGTATGCCGATATGCTTGAGAATTTTGTGATACCACGATTGCAGGAAAAGGGTTGTCTGGATTCTACCATTTTTATGCAGGATGGTGCGCCACCGCACATCGGACGTCAGGTGCAGCAGATCTTACGAGAACGTTTTTCAGACAACAGAATAATTAGTCGTGCATTTCCCATGGTATGGCCACCCAGGTCGCCTGATCTCAACCCTTGTGATTTTTGGTTATGGGGATATTTGAAAGGCCTTGTGTATCAAGCACATGTTCCTGACCTCTCAACCTTAAAGGATCAAATAACGTTACATATCAGACTAATTAATGCAGATATGTTGCGAGCTGTCGTAGAAAATGTCGTGTACCGCATGCAGCTATTGGAACAGCACACTGGTGGTCATATTGAAACACATTTGTAATTAAAAATAAAACATTGTTTACTGTTGTTACTAAAGTTGGTTTGTACGGTATTTGTTCATTTGACAATTAGGTATTCATTGTTTTCTTGAAAAAAGCGCCCCCTATGGCGACTTTTGGTACTTTTTTTTTTTTTTGCAGAAATCGAAACTGCACGTTCCACTAAGTATATACACCAAAATGTACTGCATTTGGCCTAATAGAATTCCCGCTAGCGAGCTCTGAACACCTCACGTTATTTCTTGCCCACCCGGTATTTTCGTTTAATTCGTTGTTCTTCATTATATCCATTATTTTACCTTTATCGCCATGAAAAATTTGGGCATCATTTTCTTTCAATTTGTTTTTACTTTCTTATTAGTAGTATAAGGAAGTATTGCATTGCAATCACGAGAAATTTTCACTGATCTTCAAGTTTTCAGGTACCTAGATTACGAAAAAGTGATTTTTGGAAAATGTCTGTGTATGTGTACACGATAGCGTCCAAACGGCTAAAGGCTATCGAGACCAAACTTTAAACTTAAGATTATAATCTACCTCGGGAGGTCTGATTAGTTTTCCAGTGGAATCGGTGAACCGGAAGTATCAGTTTACTCGAGCGCCAAAATATAAATTTTGAAATAACTCGATAACCACTGCGTTTATGAAAATTTTGAAGGGATTGAAAAGTGTTACAATTACAATTTTAAACAACTTTTGTTAACGAAATTTTTCAAAATTCCAACCGGAAGTACCAGTTTTACTCTTATCAAAATCCAGTTTTTTGCAAATATAGGCAAAAGATGATGGTATAGGAAAATTTGGAATCTTGAAAATATTGACCATCAAGGAAGACGATTACGTGTCTTCACTTAATTCACAAGCCTTTTCTCTGCTTTAGTTATGGAATGCCAAAGGAAGAACAGCATTTGGCAATGCACAAGCCATTTATACATGGAAT
The DNA here is from genome assembly GCA_023313115.1 of Rhysida immarginata. Taxonomy (NCBI): domain Eukaryota; kingdom Metazoa; phylum Arthropoda; class Chilopoda; order Scolopendromorpha; family Scolopendridae; genus Rhysida; species Rhysida immarginata. Next base: position 55,540 of record JAHWFO010045149.1, on the reverse strand, counting down.
TGTATAGTGAGA
>JAHWFO010045149.1:0-45967 GCA_023313115.1 Rhysida immarginata | reverse complement strand
GAATTGCGTGCTGATACCATTGTTGATACCTATTGTTGTACAAACTTTGCCTTGCATTGTTAGTCATGAGATATTTCTCATTAATATGCCTTGCCATAACCATGAATATCGATTTTTTATCGATATTTATTATTTTTCCGAAATCTGAGGTAGACAGTGACCTTCCTCATGCTTTGAAGGTCATGTATGCGAAATTTTATCAAAATCGGAATAAACCTGTAAATTTGCATAAAAAACATACAGACAAACAGACCCACCCACCCACAAACATCCTTCTTTATATATATAGATAGAAGAAAGATTTTTTATAGATTTTTCACATGTTGTTTTAATTTCATATTTTCAAAATTAAAGTTAAAATCATTTTAAATAAAATCTTTTCAGAGAAACATTTGTTTATAGAACACTTGTTCTAGCCAATTTTTTGTAAATTTGACTGCGAATATTTTTGTGAGAAATGTTAGATATAAATAAACACCGTGGAATTACTTTGATGCAGGGAATGTATAAAATAAGTTTGAAACTTTTATAAAAATATAGTATTTTTAGGTGTCTTGTTTCACGTAGAATAGCTCATATGACGCCGCTATTTCCATTCTACCCTTCTTTAATCTTGTTGGGATGCAAGCTTTACCAATATATTGCCGTTCGGCAGGTGTCGAATCGATTTCGGATTCTCATCCTTGATTTAAGCTGTCAACTGGATTAAGGTTTCCATTGAAAGGCTGCAGTTGACATGTCTCTTTGTCGCGAGTTCTAATCACGTTTCAATATGATATGGTCAGCTGCTTTAGAAATTATATTTTGTGATTAGAAATTATATTTAGACATGCGTACGTACCCTCCCAAAAATTATCCAAATTTGAACAAGTCAATAAGCTCAAAAGTTTCTGGACACCTCTCCAAAATATTGTTATCTATCCTTATTTACATGTCTATGATGTCTAAGGTAATAAAAAGAGAAACAAGCCTTATTGGACTCATTTGTGAATCATATTGGTGCAGAATAGATCGGTCATCAGAGCTAAGTGGTTGGTTGAACTTATGGGCGTTTCAACTTCAGAGGCTTTTGTGCATTATTCGCAGGCTGTGCTATATCGTAGAAAAAAATCAAAAGATAAATGTAATAAAATGTAGTAACAGATCTATAACACACATAGGATCGAGAAACAACATAAAACATTAAACAAACATACAAGGCAACGACACCAAAATTAAATTTTTTACATTTTTTGGAAAACATGATCATTAGGGGTCCAGCGCAATGTTGAGTGAGCTCCAAGTGCTTCATAAAGAAATAATTACTTCATGGCTGAGGGCTCCAAATCCTCTCTTTTAACAATTGATATATTCTTTCTCTAAAATTGGTCACCGTAAAAGGGTATGAAGGGCTGGGCTCCTAATGATTATGTTTGCCAAAAATAAAATTTGGGTCTAAACTATTCTTTATCTCTGTCTTTGCTTCCAATATATCGATCTCCTGCTCAGAAGACGAAGAGATCGTCTCCCAGCACTTCAAAAGTGCTTCCTCATTTAGTCTTATCGTTCCGTCGCTTAGCAGTCTTCTGGTCACTTGGTCGATTTAGAGCTCAGTGAGTTCCAACGTGGTGCCATCATAGGATGTCATGTGTGCAATAAGTCTATACAATATTTATAGATTTCTATCATTCTGCAAATACCTCTCTCAACTTTAGTGAGAACATTCTCAAATAGAAACGTCAAGAAGCAACGTTATCAGTAAAACTGCAAAATGGTAGGTCAAAGAAAATGACACACAGACCATCGAAGTGATAGCACATGACACGAGTCGATCAAAAGTCTTCAGCTAGAGCTGCGAAATGCCATTTCAAGAAACACTAGTGCAATCGTTATCCCCCGTTTAGAATGGCGTACAGCTCACCGATGAACTAATGAAAGCATGACTTACAGAGCAACGAATCAAGGTTCAGTCTGACAATCATACGTCGAGTTTAGGAGTGACTTATACACAGAAAATTCTTTACGCATGAATGCGAGATGCCTGCTGTGAAGTTCATAGGAGGTGGTGCCAGGTATTGGGCTCATTTTCATGGTTCAGATTGAGCCAACTTGTTCCAGAAGCAAGAACTCTAAGTCTGCAATTTGCCATGACATTTTGGGCAATTGCACTCTGCCAACATGACAGCTGTTTGAGATTGAACTAATTCTCTAGCAACATGACAATGCTCCTTGTCACAAAGCAGGAAACACCTGAAACGGGGTTTGAAGAAATGGACTGATTCCTGTATATGCACTGTTCGGCCACTTTATTAAATACATCCTCCCTCTGCGCACAAATGGTTCGGCCACTCCACTGCATGTCAAGTGACCTGCTTGGGTATAAATACGGCTAACTTACTTCCGTCGGCAGTTTAGACAACACAGCTTAGAGATAATGGGAAAGGGCAGAGATCTAACCGACTTTGAACGTGACATGATCGAAAGTGCATGACGAAGGTGCTGAACCAAACGTCTCCGAAACGGCATATATTAACTTTTCTCGTATAACAGAGTCAAGGGTGTATCTAGAATAGTTCACTGAGCAAAAACGTCGAGTCAGCGGCACCCCAATGGAAGGAAGGAATATGCTCGTTGATGAGTGAGGGCAGCGGATGCTGGCTTGACTTGTGCAAACCAACAGACAAGCTCTGGTGAGGTTCTAATTTAACTTTGCTGTTGAGACAACGATCCGCAAACGTACCGCTAGACACGTGTTGTTGGTATCGAAGACGAACAGGAAAAAACACCTTCTGTGGGCAAAGTAACAACAGCACTAGACCATCAACGAGTCGAAAAAGTTCGCTTGGTCCCAGGAGTCGAAGCTTCCGGTGCCATCATGTCTGTCGACAAATGTGCAAGCTGGTGGTGGCAGTGTCATTGTGTGGTGAACGTTTACCCAGCACTCATTGGGTACATTGGTACACCCGCTGCCGGCCAAGAGCATCCATTCATGTGGACAGTTTTTCCGAAAGCAGATGGATATTAGCAGGATAATGGCCCAGTGCACAAAGCCCGCATCACCATGGAATGGTTTCATATTATTTTCTTTCTTTTTTGCTGCAGGGGACACCCAGTCGCCTGTCTCAATCCGACTGAACATTTGCGGAAGGAGTTGAAAAGGTATATTAGCTCCACACTTGCATCCTCAACAAATGTTCGAGATTTACGTGATGCACTCATGCACGCTTTCATCATCTTATTGAATCCATGTCTCGAAAAAAAATCAGGTTGTTTTGAAGGCCAGAAGAGGCACAACGCGTTACTAGGTGGGTGTACCATTAAAATGGCCGAACAGTATATATACCATTAAACACTGTGAATAAATTGGAGAATAAGACTTACGGGCTAGGTTATATCAGGCAATAACTGAACAAATCAACGCCGGTAGAAAGAATGGAAGAAAATTCCTGAGGCTTCTAACAAAATCTTGCGGAGAGTCTTTCTCAGGGATTAGAAGCTGTAAGAAATGTAAACTGAGGTTTAACACCGTATTAATTTTCGTGAAATAATGGTTACAGAGCAAAAGTACAGATCTCCGGAAACTTTTGATCATATAATATACTAGGTGATATACCCGGCGTTGCTCGGTCCGTTTGTTTGATGCAATTTTTATGGCGTTTCCTTGGCGCCATCTCTTGAGGAAACAAACAAACATAAACCAGATTATATTATATTTAACCCCATCCCCTCCCTTTGGGGACATATAAACCTTACTCGGAACCTAACGAACATATGGTGCAAATATGAGCTCAATCGGATAAGTGGTTCAAAAGTTTTTAGAACATTTACAGACGCACCCTGAACCTGAATTTTTTTTATATACAAGATCCGTATAAAGAGATAACAAATGTTTTCATACAAGATCCGTATGGCGCTACGGCAAAATCGTTCACACAGAAATGAATTAACATATTTTATTCACACAGAACGGTTTTGGGTCCTATTTTGTTTCTTTTATATATAAATGATATTTTTAGCCAAAATTGGAATGGCCATATACAAGGTTATGCTGATGACTTGGTCTTGACTTACACAAGAGATGATTTTATAAATTATAAAGAGGCAGAAATTGATATATTAAATATAAATAAGTGGTTAAATGAAAATGGAACGCAATTAAATGTACAGAAAACTGTTTATATTAGATATAAGTTATATCCAAATAATAAATTTATCAAAAATATTAAATGCCATACTCATGATTGCATTAATATTAAAAATTGTACATGTCCTAGTATAAGACAAGTTAACAGTTACAAATATCTTGGTGTCATTATTGATTACAAACTAAATTGGAGCCAACATATTATTAATCTTTTTCAACGACTTAAATCCATTACAGTTACAATTAGAACGCTGCATGCAATTCTAAATCATTCTATGATTAAAAATATATACATGGCTTTATTTCAATCCGTTTTACAGTATATGATTGTTATATGGGGAGGAACTTATACAACCTATTTAAAACCACTTAGAGCCTTACAAAAATCTACTGTTAGCAATTTCCAAAAAACTCCAAACCCAGAAATTTTAGATTTACAAAAACTATACTTAAACTGTTTAGGAAGATATTCACAAAAATTTTATTATAAAAATAAACCAAAATACAGAACTATTCAATACGCATTAAGAAACGCACAACCATGTATTGACATCCCAAGAGTGAAACATTCCTTCGCTTGTCATCAAATAGATTATATGAGTATCCGTATGTACAATTTAATGCCAAATGATATTAAAGACTGTAATAAAAAAATGTATATATTATTAAGAAGAAAATTAAGTGCTGGTTAAATAGCCTTATAGATTTTAATAATTTTTGATTTTTTTCACCAATATTTTTCATATAAAGTTTTATATTGTATATAAAGAGATAATTTTATGTTCTTATATACTTTTATATATCCTTTGTATTTAAATTTCTTTAAAAATATTAAAAACTAACAATCATATAAAAAAAAAAATATTTGTATAGTATAAAAATAATTATTTGTATTGTAAAAACAGAAGAAAAATTAGTGATTCAAAATAGTATTATCATGTACATCTGTAATAATTTTCGTTTATAGAAACAATTTTATTTTTCCCAATTATGTGTTAATTTCGATGTATTTTGTCTCTTGTGAGCATTCATTACTCTTTCGAGATACATCGATAAGCCTTATTATACCTAAATAAATAAAAAAAAATAAAAAAATATGTATCCAATTGACAGGTACGGGTTTATCCTCACTTCAATTTAAATAGATCATTTTGAATTCATCTGTAAGCCTGTATGGAAAATAATGAAATGAAAAAAGGCCTTTTCTCTTGAAAAAACATTAAAAAGTTTTTTTTAGACTAAAGAAATTGTAATTACATTCAATTTTGAAGTTAACTATGGGCAAGAGAGAGATATAAAGATAAGGATGTAACATTATCTTTTCTTGGCGTGGTTCATCTATAACCTTTCGTTTTGTTGCTCCCTCCACTACTGATAAAAAATTGTTTTTAAACTTAAAAGTTTTTCCAAACTATATTTATCATGACATTTTATGTTGAAATCCTTGGCAAAAAAGTTATGGTAGAGAAAAGAATACACGTTAAATTTTTTTGTCAAGGAAAAGCACACAAAGAACCCGACCGACTCACTAAGGTGGTTTCCTAAAAATCGGTTGACTGGTGTAATCTTGTTGCTCTTTACTTCTTTCAAGTTTTTATCTCATTTTCCTCCATTGCCGGTTTTTGCTTAGCAGGAGATGATTTTTATGTTCTATAGAAAATTGTACAGAATAACCTAGAAGAAGAAGGGTTAAAGTCTCCCGATAACCTTCACTCTCAAAGTTTGGTTCTAACATTCCCGCAGATAAAACTTCTTCCCGATAAGATTGAAGAAATACGATAAGAATATAATAGCCCTGCGTCCTCTTGTTGACTTCAAAGATTCCTCGTAGTATTACTTAAAAACGCAGCTTAAAGAGTTTGCTATTATCAGATAAGATGTTGACGGTCAAATATTGATTGGATTACTTCTTAAAATTTGTGTTAACGCTACGATATAAATGAATACAGCAGACAAATTTCAATTTCTAGCAAACAAAATAATTATGAACACGAACAATAAATATGTGCACATTTTGGTTTTCAATATGTAGATTGTATAAAGCATATGGATTCAATTCGATACCATCAAACATTTGTATAACGTACTTGACTGATTGTTTCTTTTTACACGCTTTTATTTAACTTGACTTCTGTCTGGATCAAATCTTGCAATCAATATTAAACCAACTTCCCGACAAGGTAGCCTAGCTTAGCTAGGGAGCTGAAACTTTATACAGATACACAGGACCGATGATAATGCATGTTAAAGGAAAAATTTTCACCGGAACGCGTTCTAAGGGGCAAATTCATTTCAGTCGATTTGGGAAGGACGATTGTTATACGAATTGCTTAATTATTAGACCAAACAATTAGTTTTACAAATTATTGTCGCTGACTTGAAGCACGCGATACGATCGCGTCTGCAACCGACTAAAAAAACTAGAAATTATAAAATAAAATAAAAAACAACTTTACACGCTTTTAACTTCCCTGCCTGTCTTGGTCAAATGTTTGACTCACTTCCTTTCATAACGTTTAGCGCACAAAATCTGCTCCTACCTTACAATCCTTAAAAAATCTACCCACATTTCATTGCTGATTTTCCACGAACCTCATCCAAATATGTTTGCAAATATGATCACTCCACGGTTTCTCTTGTAACTGTTGACATTTCATACAACGTCATTATAAAGCACGTCATGTCACGTGCAATATTTTGGAATTAGTTCCAGAAAAATGGACGCGTTTTTCATGTTACGAGTTGTAGCTCTCTATCACGAGGCATGTATTTTTGACCTCCCCTTTTTATTAGTGCTGGGCGATGTTTTTTTATAATATCGATTAGCGATGGTCGTAAATTTCCTTTCAAACATATAAATTTCCTTTTTTTAATTTTATCTTTTTTGTTGTTTTTTTCTTTGTCAATCAACTCCCAGACCTGAACTTCATAGAAAACTTATATGGAAAATCATGAAACGCAAACTGGCAAACGATAACCACTCACAATTCAAGAACTGAAACAGAAGGTTTGGTCGAAGACTGATGTCGACAACTGATTCATTCTCTTCCAAAACGAATTCGCGCTGTCAATGATGCCAAGCCAATGGTGTCCCTACCAAGTATTAGTGTTAGTTTGATAGTTTTGCATTTTGTTACATTCTTATTTTATTATTTGTATTAATATTCCATTATTTTGATGCAATGCTGTCAATATTCCATTATTTCGAAGTGATGAATATCTTCATAACTTTGTTGATTTTTGATGAACTGTATAGAATTAGCTGAAAACCCGGCGTCGCCCGGGACTTTACTTATCCTCTTGTTGGGTTGACCTGCCTCAGATTAAAGTATCCATTTTCACCACCGGGAAATATCACTAGATACTTTAGATCTCATCTTTCCTTCGAAGTTTCCCTTGCCCCTGACGTAGAAGTTCTTATACCCTCCTGCTCTAAACAAAGCTCCCGTTGTTCAGATGTTCCCAATGCCCATTTGTCTTTTAGCTGCAGAGTTTACTGACCAATACTCATTCCTTCTCTTTCCTTTCCAAACACACAAACTTTTATCAGTCCTCTGGACATTTGTTAGAGGGCTCACGGGAGACACGTGTTTCTCCTTTGCCTCCTCGATAGACACTTCCATATCCTTATCGTCTGCTATACTCATTTTATGTTCAATAGCATAAAATTTTATGCTCATTCTATCCTACCCTATGCTCGAGTTTTTGAAAATGAAGTTCGGAAGTTGGTAGATCTGCTCACGAAATATCTAATATTGGCGAGACTCAGTGGCTTTTACGTACATCTTTTACTGTGGCTAAAAGAAAAATTGCGTCCCAACCAAATTGACGATATTATTACTGCAGAAATTCCTGATGTCAGTAGTGACAAAAAACTACACGATACAGTTGTCAAAAACCTGATCCACGGGCCATTCGGGCACACAACAAACACAATCATCCTCGTGCATGAAGGACGGGAAGTGAGCCAGGAAATACCCCGGGCGCTACTGATGCTATTTATCTCCAATTTTACAAAATTTGAATAAAACCAAACGTCAGCACCTATTCACAAAGCAAAAAATAAAATCTGAATTGCAAAGCAAATCGAAGTCCGTGAGAATAGCCAAAACGTATTAATATCAATACGAAACCAAACAACAATAGCATCGCAAATTAAACAAATCTAAACCCGTAAAACACAGAAGATAAACATCAATAATTATAAGACAGGTAACCCCTTAGGGCCTAGATCAGACGTGTCCGGCGCGTCAAACAATAACGCTAAGGTGAAGTTCGGCAGACACGACCTAAAGCGTGTCTTAAACTCCGTTTATTTCTTATACGTAAGGTTTGTGGTTTTAAAGTTAAGGCAGTACCATCTATTGACAAAGTTCAGAATTAAAGTGTTATTATAATAGCATTAAAGTTATTAGGTTTGGTCACTTCACAAAATATTGGGCAAACCTATCCAAAAAGGGGTAAATGTTATAGTATTTATCTCTAATTTATCTAATCGCTATTTGCCTTTATTCTTTAAGCCACTGTTGAAAACTATGTTGAATAATAAAAATTCTAAGTAATGGTTTATCATAATTAGGTTGCAATAACTGAATGAAAATACTTTTTTAAAGTTTGAAAATTGACATTTCAAAAATCAGAGAAGTCATCATATAATTTTATGTTCAGATACAGTTTTACTTTTCAAACGTAAAAACCATTGGCTAAATGGTTACTGTATAAAGAGGTCCAGTGAGTTAGAAGTGTTAATTCCATTAAAAAGAGTAAATACCTTTTGACTGTGGATGTGAAGACTATCAATGGGAGACATAAACCAACCGCTTTTCCACAAAGAAATTTAATGTACATTCATGTTCATTAAATTTCTTTGTGGAAAAGCGGTTGGTTTATGTCTCCCATTGATAGTGTTAATTCCCTCATTGGCTTATCCTCCTTATACAGGGTGTTTTTGAATTGAGTACAGATTTTTGGGAGATGATAGAAGAGGTCCTTAAAAGTATTTTTTGTCCTATTAACATGGGGTCCCCGCAGCTCCGTTTACTTACAATACTGCATTGAACAATCAAATGAAACAGGGACGCAGTGTGCGTTGGTAGGCCGATTATTTTATTTTTAACAATTAACACATGATGTAGAAGTATAGCTTACACTTCTCGGGTTTTGGAAAGTCCTGGATAAAAAAATTGAACAAGGCTGGTCCCAGAACTGACCCCTGTGGGACACCGGCTTTAACTTTACATAATTGGGAGAGGGAGTCACCAATTTTTACTCGAAAAGACCTGTCTGAGAGGAATGAGCGGACCAGCATGATAAGGTCATCTGGAAATCCAAATTTTATCATTTTATAAATGACACCATCATGCCAAACTTGATCGAAGGCCTTGCAAATGTCTAGGAAGATAATGCCACCATCTTAAGACTTGTTAAGAGAGTTTTTTGCGTCGACAGCAAGCCGCCATATTTGCATTTGGAAAATGCACGGAAAAAGTACGGAAACCAAACTGCTCATCACGAATAAGATCATTCATTGGCAGAGCAGAATTCATTGAATCTTTTAAGAATTGTCCGCTCTAGAACCTTAGACATAGTAGGTAAAAGGCTGATGGGCCTGTAACTTGCAGGCAATGAAGGGTTAACGCCTGGTTTAGGAATGCTTAGGATAATTGATTCCTTCCAGCCAGTAGGGAAATATCCGAGTTTCCAGCAGTCATTAATTAGTATAACGATGTCAAGAACCAAGTTGGAAGGCAGATTTTTAAGTGCATTATTTGTGATGGCATCAATTCCAAGGGCTTTCTTATTCTTGAGTTTCTTGATGATCTCGACAATTTCCATCGGGTAGACTGATCGCTCTATAGGAGCACGCCGACCCTCATAAAAATTGGAGCACACATCGCGAACCTCGCTGATTGCATGCTCTCCGTCAGGGGTGTCTGGAATTGGGGTGATAAATTGATTGCTAAATGATTCAGCAAATAAATGAGCTTTATCTTGGTCTGTAGTAGCAAGAGTAGTACCATCTGGAGAAAACAGGGGTGGGAATTTCGTTTTCTTACACTTAAGAGCTCTAATTATAGTCCAGAGAGAGTTGTCATGAGTTGAGAGATTCTTCAATTTGCTCGTCCATTTTTGCTCTCGTATATTTTCAATTGCCAAAATTCTAGCTTTTATGCAAAAAAATCTACCTGTCTGACAGCCAATGACAAAAAAACTGATAAGATGTTTTAAATTAGGTTTGCCTGATTGGCCTACAGTCGAGTCGAGGCGACTCCGGATAAAAGAGCTTTCCGTTTATAAGAGTCTCGTTTAATCACTTTTAATCCTATCATAGTTTTACAACAGTAAATGCCTAAAAATTTTAAAAAGAATTAGTAAGGAGACGCTCTATCAACTATCGCGATAGTTACTAAAACTATCGCGATAGTAGGGCTATCGATAGTACTATCGCCCATCTCTAAGACAACCACATTCTGCCTTCTCCAATTCTTTAATTCCAAAAACTGTCATCAATACTTTGCAAAAACAACAACATGTTCAATTTTCTTGGACTTAATCTGTTTCTAGTTGGGCTTACAATTCTTCCTGCTCGAGAAAACAAACACTCTGAATGCACAGAGGTAGCCAAAATACACATATACTGCATAGCAATTTTGTACACATTTGGGTAGATTGTAGCCAATGCTTGCCATTCTTTTAATGGATTGCACATTCTAATTGAAAAGCTTTGATTTAGGTATTGTCTGAGCTCAACTGACACACCACCTGCTTCATCGTCGGTCTGATGAGCTTTGTTTACCAATTCGTCATGAGTGCTCCAAATAGAATAAGTTAAATTTGGTGGAGGAGGTTGGACTGACTCCTCTATCTCACTGGTTGAATGCTTCATAAACTTTCCGATTTGCTTGATCGCACTGGACACGGCTAGGGGAGACTGGAAATGAACCTTCTTCAAGCGAGGGTCTAAAATGGTGCTGATTGCTAACAAATGGCAATTTTCAAAGTTCAAGTTCAACTGCTCCAAGAGATTGTTTTTCAACTCGATTGCAATACTCCACTTTGGATTGTAAATCGATACCTTGGAAAGGACGATACCCTATGTATCGGTAGAAATACCAGATACCAATTTTTGAAGGTATCGATATATCGAGTACTTAGGTAACGCAATATTTAAATAGTCAACTTACCACTAGTGTTTTACCTATTATCTTGTGTCGTGTGTTTTTTCTTAAAACGAACAGAGTATTCGGGATGAGGTTGAATAATAAATTTTAATAAATTATCTAGATTTAGCAGAGTGAAATTACAACTGTTAGATTCAAAGTCTGATTAACACGGAGTCCAATTAATTTGCTGCTTCTAACATTAGTGGGTCTTCCATCTGAGGTAGTGGCTTGCTATATCCAAGACCTTCGGTGCTCGTCTGGTGTGAAATCGTCTCCAAAGGGCGTGAGGCAAGTGGTCCGAGGTTACTGTCGGAGATTTCGGGCGAAGGTGTCTGAAGGTTTATCGACCGTGGAAAGAGAACCTTAGAAGAGGTTTCTGGGTCCAAGCGCGGACATTCAGCAGGGCGCCCGCGAGAATACCGGTTATGTCCGCAAACGGAAATCTTACTTCTACGGTCTCGTGCTTCCACGGGATAGAATTCAATGTAGAGTTGCTAGGTGTGTCGACCGAAGATGGGCTGGTGGTCCTGTCAGGTCGGCCGGGCGTCGGGGTTATCCCAGTCGTCTCTGCCTTGTTCCTTTCGGTTCGTTTGGGGCTGAGGGCTTGGGCAAACGATTCAGAGTCGTCCTCGCTAACTCTTAGGCTAGGATCACACTAGCGTAAAACGCCACGTAAATACGCCAGTGTGACCCATGCCTTACTCGCTCCGGATTAACGTCCCGTTGTCGGTATGTACGATGCTGTCGAGAATCTATCTGGTTTCGCTCAGTATCATTAGAAATATCCAAATTTAAAGTGAGATCAATGTCTATAAGCCTATTATGCTTACAATGGCGAGCGGGGTAAGGACCTTCCTTATTCACCAAGTCCCACGCAAGGTAGAAGTCCCCTGGCTGGCGTCGGTAGTACGATGCTCTTCTTGTGGGCAGCCGATGCGTTTTCTTTTGGCTACGGCCCTCGTGGTCCTTTGGTTCCCGACGTTGTCTGCTACTTTCGCTTGCTCGGCCGTTTCCTCGCTTCGTATTGTCTAAGTCCGATCTGGCAGCATCTGCTTTGATAGAGGCACAATGAGTCAAAATTCATAACAGAAACATAAGTCCTACTTGATCGGTGTCTCTCGAATTACCTTGGCGGGCGAGGTTTCTTACCATGGCTCAGCAGCAGTCCATCATCAAGACGGGCAGCGGGTCCCTGGTTGCACATAGTTGAGGATCTCCTACTTTCTGATTTCGTCCTCTCCTTTTATCTCGCTCTCGAGAATTCTGTGCCGCTTCTGCGCACTGCAACCGCCAATTGCCTGCCTTCTTTCGAGCTTCTCTTTTCTCCGCGGGTCCATTGCAGCCGGCGGTGTTCCTTTCCTTTGGAGCGCTTACATTATGCATTTTCCATGTCAAACCCTTCTTCGAGGATTTGACACCTTGCATGTACTAGAATTTCATGATCTAATCTTTATATATACAGGGTGTAAATTTTAAGTTGACAAAGCAGAATAACTCGAAAAATAAGCTTCACACGAAAAAATGCGTAGAATCCAAAGTTGATTCGAGGGGGCATCTGCTGGTGCTAAAATTAGCCCACCCCCCCCGGCCCCTGGGGGTGGGGCGGGGGGCAACTTTAAAATTTCAAATGGGAACCCCTATTTTTTATTGCAGATTCAGGTCCTACATAAAAAACTACGTACATTTTGTCTGAAACATTTTTTTTTATTTTTGGTAGATGGCGCTGTAATTCAAGAAAATCCATTTTCTCATTTTTGCGTGGAAATGGTTACGGAGAAATAAAAAATACTTATTTACTTCGTAAATTTTGCCGCAAAGTTATTATTTTATTATTTTTTGCCGCGGATTAGGATAATTTTGTTTTGTTTCGTGGTCATGAGGCCACACAACTTTATAATTATCAAACAAATCAACTGATTAGCTAACTAACTAACCGAACATCCTACGTACTAACGAGTGAACTCATTAACTAACAGAGTAAAAAAGTAAAAGACTGTGTAAAGATGAAGTTATTCCCGTTTAAGATTTGGTGGTCCTTAAAAGGACCGATTGTTTTCGTTTTATTTTTTCTTATTTGCAAATACTTGCAAGTAAATGAATTTCGGGGTGCTTGTATTTCCAGTGAGTCCCCTCGCCTCTCACTTTCGGCCTGCTTGTTGTCCTTAAATCCCTTGCATCTCGCCGTTTTATGAAATTAAATGTTCAAATTGATGACCTCCAACTTCGATGCATTTATTGACTCGTTTTGTAAATTCCTGAACACATCTTGATAACATGTCTGGTGTAATTGCAGCGCAAGCATCTCTTATTCTTTGAATCATGTTTTCGCGAGTGGTTGGCGTTTCCTTATAAACGATATCTTTGAGGTAACCCCATAAGAAAAAATCTGGCGATGTAAGGTCAGGCGATCTGGCTGGCCAATTCACAGGACCTTCCCTGCCGATCCAGCGACCATGGTAAAGTCGATGTAGTACTTCGCGCGCTACTAATGAATAATGCGCTGGACAACCATCATGTTGAAACCACATGTGTTGTCGAAGTTCAATACTCAGGTCTTCAAGTAGATCTGGTAGTTCATTTTCAAGTAGGTTACGATATTTGTTGCCATTCAAATTACCGTCTACAAAATATGGACCGATAAGTTTATCGCCAATTATCCCACACCAAACATTAATTGACCAAGGTCGCTGATGGTTGACTTCTCGAATCCAGTGTGGGTTCTGTTCACTCCAGTAATGCATGTTATGTCGATTAACTTCCCCGTGGTTTGTGAATGTTGACTCATCGGAGAAAAGAACTCGTGCAAAAAAATGTTGGTTTGTTTGCATCTGCTGAAGTGCCCAGTGACAAAACGTTAGACGGTTTTGGTGGTCATTGCCATGTAGTTCCTGATGCATAGATACATGATATGGATGAAATTTGTGGAGCTTCAGCATTTTCCAAACACTCATATGTGAAATTCCTGATTGCCTTGATATTTCTCTTGTGCTCGCATGTGGATTATGAGCCACAGCAGCTAGGACTGACACTTGATTGTTTTCTCCACAAACAGTAGCTGCACGGGTTCTTTTTTTCTGGTTCACACTACCTTCCGCAGTAAATTGTTTAATAACTCGAACAAAAGAAGACCGTGATCGCGTTTGGCCAGGAAAACGCTGAGCATAAAGCGCGACTGCATTATCAAAATTTCTCCCACTTTCTCCATAAATGTACACCATCTCAATTTTTTCTTCCACAGAAAGATAATTCATAATGTAAATTCAAAAGCAATACGGCGTTGTACACTCACAAAAACAGTTGAAAAATTACAATCTTTTCTTCTAAAGATCAGAATTTAAAATGTAAACATTCTGAAAAAAATGCCAATGTTTACGTTATTTGTTTGTTGACGAAATGTCTTCAAATTACATTGTAGTTAAAACAATGTAGGAATCGAAATGAATAATAAATTAGTTATTTCCCAGGGGCCGGGGGGGGTGGGCTAATTTTAGCACCAGCAGATGCCCCCTCGAAAATAATCAACTTTGGATTCTACGCATTTTTTCGTGTGAAGCTTATTTTTCGAGTTATTCTGCTTTGTCAACTTAAAATTTACACCCTGTATAGCGTCTGTTTATTTGTTTGATTGTTACTCCATAACTTCTGAACCAGGTAACCCCCGAGGCTGAAATTTTACACAGATGACCTCGAAAACCCGGAGAGTGCCTTAGGCTAGGTCCCGTTCACGTCCGACCTCCCATTGGCCTCCTAGGCTTTTCTAATCGATATTCAGATGCCAATAATATCGAAAAAATAGGGGGAGTTCTAGAAATTTTGGCGTCGACTACAAAGGTCATTTTGCGCCTTTTACACAAGTTATAACAGTACGCAGCCCGGGACAAACACAAACATCCATGCCCACGGCGGGATTCCAACCCGCGGCCAGGCGGACTCGAGAACTAGAAAGCCTACGCCCTAGCCCTCTCGGCTACCTGGCCGGCTGAAAAAATAGGAGATATTTCACCAACAATATGCACGGACCAACAAAGCAAGGCAAAGTTTGTGTCAATAATCGGCAAGCTGTCTTTTTATCAACAATCGGCTGTTTGTATTTCTATTTTGCGTCAACAAGGGCTGATATTAAATGCTTGCTTTAAGGAGGCTTTAAGTTTAAAGGGGATTAATTATAATAAGGACTCAAGTTAGGCGGATTCCTCAATCGGTAAAAATTTTGGGATCCTTAAACTGAAATTAGGAGCCTCAATTTTGGAGCCCTCAAAATTTATTTCTTTCCAACGGATAGTCCCTTCGCTCTGTGTTGTATTGATTGAGTTATTATTTAACCATTTTGGAGTTATAATTTAACTTTATGAGTTTGTTCTATTTACCTACAATTGTAATTATCCCGGACAACGCCGGGTACTCTGCTAGTTTATAATACCGGGTGGGCAAGAAATAACGTGAGGTGTTCAGAGGTCGCTAGCGGGAATTCTATTAGGCCAAATGCAGTACATTTTGGTGTATATACTTAGTGGAACATGCAGTTTCGATTTCTGCCAACTCCTATGCATTCACCGAAACTAACAGTACGGTGCGGCTTTACTGCTTCTTTCAACATCGGCCCGTACTTTTTTAAAGAAATCCGTCCCCGTGGACCGGTGACTTGTTCCGTCAATTATGCCAGGTATGCCGATATGCTTGAGAATTTTGTGATACCACGATTGCAGGAAAAGTGTTGTCTGGATTCTACCATATTTATGCAGGATGGTGCGCCACCGCACATCGGACATCAGGTGCAGCAGATCTTGCGAGAACGTTTTTCCGACAACAGAATAATTAGTCGTGCATTTCCCATGGTATGGCCACCCAGGTCGCCTGATCTCAACCCTTGTGATTTTTCGTTATGGGGATATTTGAAAGGCCTTGTGTATCAAGCACATGTTCCTGACCTCTCAACCTTAAAGGATCAAATAACGTTACATATCAAGACTAATTAATGCAGATATGTTGCGAGCTGTCGTAGAAAATGTCGTGTACCGCATGCAGCTATTGGAACAGCACACTGGTGGTCATATTGAAACACATTTGTAATTAAAAATAAAAACATTGTTTATTGTTGTTACTAAAGTTGGTTTGTACGGTATTTGTTCATTTGACAATTAGGTATTCATTGTTTTCTTGAAATAAGTACCCCTATGGCCACTTTTGGTACTATTTTTTTTTTTTTTTTTTTTTTTTTTTTTGCAAAAATCGAAACTGCATGTTCCACTAAGTATATAATGTACTGCATTTGACCTAATAGAATTCCCGCTAGCGAGCTCTGAACACCTCACGTTATTTCTTGCCCACCTGGTATATTTAATCCACGACACTGCCTTAAAGCTGAGATAAAAGAAACGAAAAAAAATACTATTTATGATCGGATGAGGCATCTGCAATCGATGATAAAAGTTATAAAATAGTAGCTACATTCAAAAACTCCGTGTTAGTCGTTTTGCTAAAATCTGATGTCACTTCCTGCACGAACCGTGTCATGTGTTGCAAATGCTTAGCACGGAGCACGGGCTTTTTACGTCCGTGTTCGTGTTAGTTCTCTAGCACGACATTGGCGCGCATGCTCATTGTGGCATTCCTCATCTCTCTCATGAAAATCCGTAATGGTGGGAAAACATTGTTAAGGGACATTGTTAGCTCTAAAACAATACAAGTCATAAACGTGCAAGTAATCACAAGCTACATTCAAAAACTCCGTGCTAGTCGTGTTAAGCGTGTCGTATTGCTAAAACTCTGATGTCACTTCCTGCTTGAACCGTGTACCGTGGTTGCAAAACGTTTAGCACAGAGCACGGGGTATTTTCGTCCGTGTTCGTGTATAACCTGAACTATAATATGATGGTAAAAATTTTGTATCTGAATAACCATTAAAGATAATTTATTGAAAATTCTTTAATATAGCAGTGTATATTTTTTAGCATTTTAGGTTATGGTCATGCTTTTCGTAATTTAATAATGCACATTTTTTATCCATAAGCTCAAGTTACATTAAAAATTTCAGAAAGATGAAAATAACCAAAATTCAACAACTGTACAAGCTGAGCTTGCATCTTTGATTCGAACTGTTGAAAGCACCACAAGCCCCGTCCCTGCAAATGATATTCCACATACGGCTACCCCAAAAAGGAAATCCTTGCTAGCTTATCAACTTTATCAAAGAAAGTTGAGCTGAAACAGGATGTTAAAACTAGGTGGAATTCTACCTATTTAATGCTGCAAAGCTTGGCGGATTTAAAACTTCAAGTCTGTGCAGCCATTGGTGAACTAAATAGATGGGAGTTAGCCATCAGTGAGCAAGAATGGGATATCATCACCGAATTGACCCATCTTCTTCGACCTTTTGATGTTGTAACGGCAGAAATGTCATCTGAGGCATCAGTTTCCCTGTCAAAAGTAATACCAACAGTGCGCAATTTACAGAGAATGAAAGAAGTGATGAGTGCTAGAAGTGATGAGTGCAAAGCTGTTCAAGCAATAAGAGAAAAGTTGATCACTGGCCTCACAGGAAGATTCAGAAATATCGAGACAACACCATCTCTTGCAGTAGCTACTTATTTGAATCCAAGGTTCAAGAAAATGTGCTTTTTGGACAGTGGTGACTTAGCAGTTAAACGCGTTCAAAGAGAACTGAGATTCATTTCTGGTAACGAAGTCGTGGAGTAGCAGCAGCAGCCCTTATCAGAAGTAAACAATCTCTCAGAAGATATTTGGGCTGACTTTGATCAGCAAGTTTTAATAAGTCAGCAAATAATTTCAAGCGCTGTTGGATCTATGCAAGAGACCCGGCACTATGATGAACAGAAAATGTTAGCAAGAAATGAAAACCCTTTGGATTGGTGGAAGAATTGTAGGTCTAAATAACATCATGAAAATCCTTGTGAAGCAATACTTATGTATATCGGCTACATCTGTTCCGTCTGAGCGAATTTTTTCGAAAGCCGGCACATTGATTTCAGCTAAACGAAATTCATTGAAACCAAAAAATATTCACATGATTCTATTTTTAAACAAAAATATGCAATAAAGCAATAGTTGTTCAGTTTAACGCTTTCAGATTAATGCTATTTTCTTTTAACTAAGATAAAAAGTAACCTAAATAAAGTTTTTTTTTTAGGTTTCGAAAATCGATGTTTTTTCCAATATCGTCCAGCACTACTTTTTATTTACCTTTGAGCGACCTGTTGCCCCGATGTAGACATTTTCTTTGCGTCAAAGGCGCAAACATTGTAAACAAAGTTGCACTTAGCGTTTTCATACGTTAAAGTAAATCCCGTAACTTTTCGCCGGTCCAGGAAAGAGGGTAGCAATCGACCCGAACGTGTAGTGTTCTGTACGCAAACTTTCCTGCAGGTCCTTCGATCCGGGTAAGGAAAAACGTACATTTTCCCCCGATTCCACTGGTGCCTTGGCATTCTCTCTGATACGAAAGGAACGACAAAACGTGGGTTGTCTTGCTATACCTTAAATATTCTGGATCTCGCAAATGTGTTTTTAGTTAAGTTCATTTCCCTACATCCCGTTTGCAAGGGTTTGATCTTTCTGGAAAGATCCTAGATCAAATAATTTATTTCTCTCTAATCATCCGGAATTCGCTTAATTGCGGACTTAAAATAAAATAAGCTATCAATAGCATAGCGTTAATGTAAATCTTTACTTCGTGATCGAAAACGGTTACGAAAAGATTAGCTTGTTGAGCTGTGGTTAACCTTGAGCATAGACAATGGAGACAAGTACGAAGCGAAACATTAATTTATTCAATGTAAGATAACATTGTATGGAGACTAGTTAGAAAGAACATTGTACATCGAGAGCTGGTTTTAGACTGACAAGATAATTATGAACAGGTAGGAAGAAAACTGCTGTGACAATAGTATTACATGGGCTCTCACGCAGAGCGTGCTAACAATGCCACGAGCTTGCACGCTGAGCTTAACTTTGGCTCAACACCCCCTCCTCAAGACAGTGGCGTAGACCCAGGATGTTGTAGCAGCTTCAGGTGCTTCATCTTTGTCAAGGCCATGGTTAACAAGTCTGCAGTCATCTCTTGGGTTTTCAAATTGCGCAGAACAACGTCTCCTCTTTCATTTGTCTCCTCTTTCTTGCACGTTGCCTGATGTCAATATGCTTGGATCTGCAACGTGAAATGGGATCGACTAGTCTTTGCGCTATCTGATTGTCGCAGAAGATTGCACTGCGTCTTCAGATTTCATATAATCGACTTCTATTGGAAAAGTTCGTAGAAACAAAGCTTCTTTTGTTGTTTTCGAAAGTACCATGTATTCAGCCTCCGTGCTTGATAGTGCTATAGTTCTTTGTTTCTTGGATGACCAACTGATGGAGCTTCCAGCCAGGGAGAAAACGAATCCCGTGTAAGACCTTCGATCGATGGGACATGATCCCCAATCAGAATCAGCAAATACTTCTGTTTGTCTTGCTTTGAGAAGAATACAACATAATCTGCAGTTCGTTTCAAATATCTGAGGACGTGCTTTGCCGCTTCGCGGTGTTGCTTTCCATAATTTGCATTGAATTGGCCGAGCACACTTGCGGCATAGGCAATGTCGGGCCTTGTTGCTATCGCCAGAAATATCAGACTTCCAATTAACTGCTGTATGGATATTTTCCGGCTTCTTTCAGTTCTTGCTGCGTCGATGGACACATGTCTTTTGAAAGTTTCGTTCCGGGTTCCATTGGTGTGGCAGTTTCCTTAGCATCTTGTATATTATAATGTTTCAGCAAGTATTCAATGTAGTTTTTCTGATTCATTGTCACTGTATTTTGTTTTTGATCTTGTTTGAAAGGGACGCCTAAACAAGTATTTTGTTTCACCTAGATCTCGCATCTCAAAAAGTTGTGACAACTGTTTCTTTATAGTTTCTAAAGTTTCGGGATTGCTTGATGGGATGACTAAATCGTCCACATAAACAGTCAAACTGGTATCCGCTCCATTTTTCTTTGATATATAAACGCAGGGTTCCACTTTTAAGGGAGTGAATTTCATTTTCCTGAGTTCTCGATCAAGTTTCTGGTACCACTGGCGACCTGATTGTCTTAGTCCATATAGCGCCTTTGTCTTTTTTTACCTTCTTCGAGGTCGTCATATCATCTGGCATTAGTAGTATTTCCATGTGTATAAATTTGTCCAAATCTCCGTTTAAATATCCGTGACGAAATCGATTTGATGCACTATCAGCTCCCATTCAACAGCGAGTCTGCCATTCAAAAGCTATTACTAGATGAATAGAGGTTAAACTTGCGACAGGTGCATCTCTCTTTAAAATCTATTCCTGGCCGCTGCGTAAATCCTCTGGTAACAAGTCTAGCTTTTCTGCGAGCTACTTCGCCATTAGGAAGGTATTTTGTAGTAAAACGACAATCGACTAACTTTTCGTGCCTTGGGCGATCGCCTATTGTCCATGCACCATTCCTTATTAAAGAATCGTATTCTTTTCTCATTGCTCCTTTCCATTCTACTGCATACGGGCTTTCCATGGCTTCATCAGGAGTTATCGGGTCGCAATCACGAACGAAACTGCACGATTCAGGCGTTTCACGTAGACTTGGCGGATCATGGATTTCTTCCGAATCTTCTGTTGGCGAAACGGCTTCTTGTGGAGTTGATGGAATTGTACGATATCTTTTTGCAGGTCTTCCTCTTCTCCCAGTTCGAATTATGCGAGGGCGCCCCTTTCCTCTTCGAGCTGCTTGTATTTCATTACTTGAAGTTTCTTTGGGTAATACCTGTGTTGGTAATTCTTTTATCTGATTCTCATCAGGGGTCTGAGGTTCAGTTTCTTTAGAGTCGTTTTCCTCCTTCAGTTGATCATTCTCATAAATCCTTCTGATGGACAATCCGTGCTCTACTCGTCATACATGACATTAAGAAACTTTAGTCTCTGCTTTTGATCAAGCTCTTTTTTTTTAATGTCCCATAATCGACATGCTTTAGAGTTCTTATCGTAACCTATTACGATGCATTGATTGCCTCGTTCTTCAAACTTCCCAAGGCTCGGTTTCTTGTTTAAAGCGTATATTTTTTCACCAAATGTTTTGAAGTAACTAACAGTAGGACGTTTTCCAAATATTTCGTATGGCGTCTGATCATTTAAGCTTGAAGATATGCATCTGTTTCGTATATGGTTGGCACAGGCAATCGCTTCTGCCCAAAAGATTGGGGATAGATGCGACTGGATGATCATACAGCGCGCCATTTACACTAAGGTCCTATTACGTCTTACACTTACGCCGTTTTGCTGTGGTGTGTACTCTACTGTCAATGGCCGTAGAATGCCATGTTCAGAGAGGAAGTTATCAAAAGCTGAGTTTCCGTATTCCATACCATTATCCCTTCTTAGGGTTTTAATGGAATGCTCAGTACGCTTTTCTGCTTCATTCATGAACTTCTTAAATGCTTGTAGAACTTTGTTCTTGTGTTGAAGGAAATACACTTCTCCCTATCTTGAGTCATAGTCGATAAAAGTTGCAAAATAGTGAGCTTTTCCTTTTGATTGCGTACGCATTGGGCCACATACATCACTATGTAGTTCTAGAGGTTCTTGCTTCTGGTCTGAGATTTCTTTGGAAAAGGCGATCGATGACGCTTTCCACTTGCATAAATTTAGTAGGTTGGTAGCTTGTCAGATGATTGGAACTTCAGTCCTAATACTGCTTTTGTTTGTGCCATTTTCCTCAGATCCTTTTCGTTCAGATGGCCGAAGCGTTCATGCCAAACTTTCAGGCTTGCGGGTTTCGATTCTGTTAGGCTTGCAATTTCTATATGGCTGTATACAGTGTACAGTTCGTACTTCTTAGTAGCAATTAAATATACGCACCCTGTACCATCTTGAACTCTGGCTTGCGTTTTCTCGAATTTAATGATGGTGCCTTCTTCTGTCAGCTTGCTCACAAATAATAGATTCGTGCGTAGCATTGGGACAAGAAGAACATCATGAAATGTTCAGTTCGGAAAAATGATTCTATGGTACCTATATCACGAACCTCTGCTGTCGTATTCGTTGAAAGGTGAACGGAACGGACTGACGTTGAAATTATCTTCTGAAAGATTTCTTTTCTTCCGCACATATGTGAAGTGGCTCCGCTGTCAAGGCAACAGTGAATAGGCTCTTTCCATAGCGCATTCTTTACTTATTCTTTCTTTGGTTTTTCTCTCCTTTTCCTAGTAATACAGAAATCGACAGTTTGTTTTTTCATTTGCCACCCTCGCTGCCTTCTTAGCATAACAATCAGCTGCTTTTTGTCTCCTTTTGCCGCATTTATGACATCTATATTTGAAGGGTTTTCCTGAAGGGTGATCTGAAGCTTCTGCTGATTTCTTTTTGCATGCTGTTTCTGTCGAAGCGGTTTATTTTCTTCCATTTATTTTTCGAATACAATGCCTCCGGTTGTGTATTCTGGTCCCTTGCCTTTCTTACCTCGCTCTCTTCTATGAATTTTATTTTCAGGCTTCGGCAAATCGTCTATTGATTCTATCGCACACAGGTAATTTTCTTACGATTCGTGAAGACTGTATAGCAGAATGGTCGTAAGCAAACAGTCTACTACCTGCAGATCCATTTCAGCAGCTATCCACAATTTCAATAAACGTGCGGAAATGCTCCTTCATGTCTTCACATTTCTGCATTCTTAATAAAATACACTGGCGGAAAAAAAAATCCCAATACCACGAAGGACTCGTGCTAGATGAATGAAATTTGGACAGTATATTCAGCTATGGTATTTATTCCATTGATTCCGGTTTCAGGGTTACAACTTATAGGGGGCGCCACCAGCGCCACCTATAACATGGTGAAAAGCACGGACTTTAGTACCCGCTGTAGTCGCCGCGCTGGTCTATGCAGGCATACAGTCGTAGAGATGCTGAATGTCATTTTGTGGTATGGCATTCCATGCTTGTTGTACCTGGATGGTCAGATCAGCGACAGTTGTTGCTGGTTGTGGAAGAGCCCTGACACGGCGTCCGACCAAGTCCCAGACGTTCTCGATGGGCGACAGATCTGGTGATCGTGCTGGCCATGGTAGGATGTGGACACTCTGAAGGGCACGTTGGGTTGCAGCGGCAGTGTGGGGTCGAGCGTTATCCTGTTGGAACAGCCCCCCTGGCATACCAGCCATGAGTGGCAGCACAATGGGTTCAACAACCATCCGAATGTAAACTGTGACAAGTCACGTATTTAAATTGGGGGAAATTACATAGGCCCAGTGGGAATTTAATAATTTTATAGTGTTTGTTTGGTTATGTTATTACCAGCCTAATTCTTTTTGATAATTTTTATAATTACTATTTTGATATTATATGTTTAGAATTAAAGGATATTATTTTTTTTATGTAAATATTCATTTCATTGTGTCGATCTCAACCCTGTTGCGTCAACAAAGCAAAGTAACAGAGTGAGATGTTCGCTGTTTGTATTGTTGTTGGGAGAAATTCTTGGAAGATGAAGTTTTCGTCATCCTTCAATTGTTACGTTAACGTGTTTTGTTATTGTAGAAATTAAAGTTTGTTTTTTTTGTGTGTGTGTAAAAAAAGTTCGGAATGAGAGGACGTTTTTTCGTTTTGAAGAAAAATAGCGATAATGGCGTCGGACTGTGAAATAGAACGCGGCCTTTCTAAGTTGACATTCGTGTAGCATTGAATATCAGCAAGTATAACATTATTGATCAACATTAACTATTGTATATGTTATAAAAAATAGATTGTTTGTTGTTTCTTTTCGGCTAAGGAAGGAATTTGAGAAAGGACGTTTCAGATGCGGCGTCGCTACCTTGAGCGGAGCGTTCGACGGGAGTTTTCGCTTGGCCATCCCGATGAAAAGTTGTTCAATGCACAGGTATCACTGTTGGTGCAGCATTCGAATTTCTCCGATTGCAATATTGATGTCGGCGATTGGTGAGTGAATTTTTTATTTTACTGCTCTTCCTTGTCCATGGAACTACGCGAGGGTCCACCAGAGTAATAGAGGTGCAACAGATGACGATTATCGGTGCAAACTATTTGTCCTCGACTAATTCGCACAGTTTGAGTGTTACAGAAAATGAACATTGTGGTTAATGCGAAGTTTGTAACATGTTCAGCTTAATGTTTGCCGTTAATTTTAACAATACGGATATATAGATTTAAGGAGCGCTTGTAAGCAGTGAGTCACTGATTTCAAAGTTCAATAATCTTGAGGCAGTGAAAGTTTTGCAGTGGATCCCTTGATCTTATAGGGGAGGCAAATCACTGAGTGTAGTAGGGGGTATACTTGTAGTTGGTAGCTAACTGCACGGGAATCACCGGCGGGGTTTCTGTGATTCTCCTCGCACTTCTCATTGAGAGTGAAGTTTAAAAGAATCACGTGACGCTCTCCGGCGCCATGCCAAAGCAGCTAGAGAGAGGTGATGTCCCGTGTCAGACCCAACGTTACGATACCCACACTGCGTCCTCATGATTATGATTATTGGAAAAGGAAAAAAAATCTGTTGCTCCTGCTAAGGCCTTTGTTAAATATTTTGTAGGAAGTACTCAAGTTATGTGTATGCGATTGTAAGGAACTGCATGTGTTCCGCGCGCCTGGTGGCGATTTGCATAGCGGTAGCGCGTTAGACTAAGGGACCCCTTTAGGCTAGCGTTACTGTCTAGGGTTGTAACTCAATTAGTCAGTAATATTTAAATTTTACCAAAAATTCCGATCACGATTAATACTTAAATGTATTGGGCTGGTAATAGAAATAAAATTAACGTTTTATTGTAAATATTGCTTGAGTAATTGCGTAGTTGGTCTCACAACACCTCATTTCTCATATATCAGTCTCGAACCCGTTGACGATCGCCTTCCGACACATTGGCTATGCTAATGTGGGTTCATGCATATATAATTAGGTGGGGGCACGTCACAAAACATTTGCCGTCATGATGACTGGGATAACCACCAGGGGGGGGGGGTCCTGCTGTCGTAGGAAATCCCTCCCCATACCATAACGCCAGGGGTGGGGCCAGTATGCAGACGACGGATACAGCTCGGTAACAGGACTTCCCCACTCCTCCTCCTGACCCTTGTGCGACCATCACTCTGACCGAGGCAGAAACGACTTTCATCCGTGAAGACCACAGACCTCTATTCTACCCTCCAAGTCGCTCTGGCTTGACACCACTGAAGGCGTGCCGCACGGTGTTGAGGGGTAAGAGGCAAACATGCCAGGAGACGGTTCCGAATTGTGCGTGGAGTGATGTTGGGTGCCACAGCAGCCCGAATGTCTGTTGCAGATGCTGTCCGATTTGCCACAGCCATCCTACAGATGCGCTGGTCAATCCTGTCTCCAGTGGCCGGGGGTCGTCCAGATCCTGGTCTCCTGGTAATCCTGTCTTTCCTGGACCATTGCTGCCAACAGTTGTACACAGTGGCAACGTCTCGACCCATGCGTTCTGCAATAGCACGGAACGAAAGTCCACTACACGTCCTCGTTCGAATTGAGTTAGCTGCCCATATTGACGTCGCAGTCGTCTTCGAGGCATGTTTTACGTACAGTACTCTATCACACACGGCCACAAGTGTCTGAAATGACACAGACGCGCGTCTGATCTCCTTTATATCTGTCACTGGAATGTCTCATTTGCATGTACAGGGTGGCGCTGGTGGCGCCCCCTATAAGTTGTAACCTTGAAACTTGAATCAATTGAATAAATACCATAGCTGAATATACTGTCAAATTTCATTTATCTAACACAAGTCCTTCGTGATGTTGGGATTTTTTTTTCCGCCAGTGTAAGTTGCTTGAGATAGCTGGTCTTTTGTATAGGCCCAGTAGATTGGTAAACGCTCTCCAATTTGAGCCAAACTTCCCTTGAAGTTACGCAGCCTGTTATCTGGGTTAGCT
Source organism: Rhysida immarginata (assembly GCA_023313115.1). NCBI lineage: Eukaryota > Metazoa > Arthropoda > Chilopoda > Scolopendromorpha > Scolopendridae > Rhysida > Rhysida immarginata. Next base: position 19,774 of record JAHWFO010045149.1, on the reverse strand, counting down.
CTGAAGGATTAATTGAAGGAATCAAATCTGCATTTGCCTTTTGATCTGCTTTTCCCATTCTCTGGTCTTTTGTTTGCTTGCTTCGCTATCGGATACTGGATCGGGTCGGATAAATGAACCGTTAACGTGTCCCTATGCTTCATTCTTAATTAGTAAAGCCTCAGCTATCCCAGTTTTGCGTTGAGCGCTTCCGTAATTCATGATAAGACAAATGGAACCTTGCAGTTTGTATTTCAAGTTTTCCATCTCATGAATTCGAATGTTAGGGTTATCTCAGCGACGAAGTGGAACGGTCGACTGGTACGGCAACGGCGGCGTTCCACTGGTACTGCAGAGGAGGCGTTCCACTGGTATAGCAACGGCGGCGTTCCACTGATACAGCAATGGCGATGATCAAGTTTACGCAGTGTTATGGTTAAACTTGAACACAGACAATAGAGGAGACAAGTACAAAGCGAAACATTAATTTATTCAATGTAAGATAACATTGTATGGAGACTAGTCAGAAAAAACACTGTACATCGAGAGCTGGTTTTAGACTGACAAGATAATCATGAGGAGGTAGAAAGAAAACTGCTGTTGACAATAGTTGTACATGGGCTCTCACGCAAAGCGAGCTTTTAAGACGAAATATTGTTTTGTCAATTATTAATTTTTGTTCACAAAACTTAACAATAGTGATATTGTATTGTTGGATATCATAACAGTGGATCGATCTAATGGTTTCACTGCATAATAGGATTTTAAACATTGTTGCCCTGCTAGCGGAATATATGTACACTAGGTTAATGCCCGTCGCTTCGCTGACGGTAGATAGAAAAAGCTCAGGACCGTTGTACCTGTCACAACCGAGCAGTGGGCAAATCAACTCCAGTTCAGGAATACAAATATAATTCGCAATTCAAGTTGTATTGTTTTATTTTTATTTTTAGAATCATTTAACACACAAAGGAATGTAAAAAGATGCACATGAACATAGACAATGTTAAGTAGAAATACCTGGATAGACCACATTCTTAACACAGTATCCTTCATCGTCTTCGTGAACTTGATAATCAAGGAGAATTTTGATTTGTTGTGCTGAAGATGCTGGAGACAATGCAACGTACAGTTGTCCATGCGAGAACACAGGTTGCGGCAAGTACAATCCTAGTTCATGAACTGTCTGTCCTTGCGCTTTATTGATTGTCATTGTAAAAGCCAACTGAACTGGAAATTGGCGGCGTCGTAGTTGAAATGGCAGGGCAGACTCGTTCGTAATCAACAGGATTCGAGGAATAGCAACTACTTTGCCTTTGTGAGATCCTGTCAATATTGTTGTCAGTAAGCAATTGCGCTTTAACTGTAGGGATTTGCAGTCGTGTTCCATTGCAGAGCCCCTCTTCCCCATTGAGGTTGCGAAGTAGCATGATTGGTGCTCCCATTTTTACACAAAGTTGGTGTGGAGGCATTCCAGTGCTTGTCGTCGTTCATTGGGAAGTAATCCACCGATACGATGACATACTTCTCAGAATACGGAAAGTATTTGAATAACGCGGTACAGCGACGCTTTCACTAACTGACGCACCCTATTATAGTAAAAGCAAATATACTCTTGTATGCACGGATGCCTTTCATAAATCTTGGGTTGGACCATGCTGTAGGTATTCTTACGGTAGTTAATTTGGACACCATAGACGACTCATCTTTCCATTTTCGTGCTCCGCAAAGCACGCACACCTTGGATCGTATGCCAATTGAGTGAAACTTTTCTTCTAAATGGACAAAATCCTCTAAACGGTGGGTCGCTATTCGCTTTGTAGGGTTTGGTCGGACTTTAGCGTATGATGCGCAGCATTGGCTGGTTTTTTTTTTGACATTCTTGCTTTAGCACAATGACTTGACGTACGTCAGCTTCTGTAAGTTGCTGCCGTTTGTCTCCAATGTATAAGAGCTTGACTTCTGCTCTTTAGCCGTCTGCTACTTAGTTCAACAGTTTCTTCGCCTTCAGGAGCAGCAAAGGCTTCTTCTAACTCTTTAATATTGTTGCATCGTCGTGTAGATGACATCTCCGAAATTTGCCCATTTTGTTCTCTTTCGTGAAAGTGGCGTTGATGTTCTCCTGGATCATCTTCACGTGTACAGTCTAACTCAGTAGCTTGCTGCCGTTTTTTCCACCTTTGAATAGCTTGATATGTGCTCTTTAGCCGTCTGGTACGTTGTTCAACAGTTTCTTCGCCTTCAGCAGCAGCAAAGGATTCTAGGATTCTTCAGTCCCGCTAACGCTGTTGTATTTTCGTTTTTTTGGGTGGCATTTTGCCGTTTTGAATGTTTCCCTAATAAATAAGAGGTACGTGAGATAAAGAAACATTATCTAATTTCATTTATTACTCTCATTAATTATAGTCTGGCATCATCTGCTTCACTTCAAACAAAAAAATATATATTGATAAATAACACGTACGGGATATAAAGAACAATATCTAAGTTCATTGTGTATTCTCAGTTCGTGCTCACTATAATCCTTCAAAAGTTTACCACAGTTTTTCTTAAACTACGAAGTTTTAATTTCTGATTAAATTTTGAAAAGTGTCGAATGGTATACACCTTGTTAGAGAACATATTGTCCACCAAGAGGAACACTGTAGTCGTCCACCATTACACTCGAACATTTTGATTCCTAGGCGTTGTATCGTCTCGTAGCGAAGCTGCAGAAATAACGAGCTGTTGCACGAACTTTAAGGTTTGCTGCATTTTCGTTCTAACACATTTTCTTCTTTTGAATCGGTGTAGTTCATGTTTCCTACTTTTTATTTTTTTTTGCTCGACCGTAATGGCGGCGCCCATGCGATGACGTAATGAAAAGGTGTATAGAATATTCTACTTCTTCTCGTTTACTGATTTATTGATTTAGTCATTTGCTGCAGCTTTCTTATTGTTATAAAGAACGGACATATTTAATTGTTTGTCTCTCTATTGTTGTTCACGTTTTAATTGTTGCCTCACTTGCTTCACTTCAAGCAAAATATATATATAGAAAAAGATGAGAGCCCGGAATAAGTTTCATGATCTCGGAATATATTTACGTGCCTCGGGCAATACGTTTGGGTAAGTTGCTGTTGTAGTTCTGCTGGAAAATGTTAACAGTTTATGGAATCAGTCGACGTCCGGGCAAGCAAACAATCACTTCAGCTGCCTTCAGTCCTAAGGACCATGGACGTAATCACAATCACGGTACAGATGTAAGCTGCGACAGATAACTTTACGAACCATGAAGGCTCCTAAGCTACGGAACGTGAAACTCAGCGCCCAGCGGGAGGATGCGCCCTAGAGAAAAGAAAATAAGACACGGTCAAGGGGCAGTGTTCGCTTACTAACTAATGTACTTGGGCCCAAAGAGATGATCCAAGTATAGCACACAATTCGGCGTTGAGCCAACGCAGATAAGTGCATTGATTTAAAAACTTTCCATGAAAACATAACTCGTATGATTTTTTACGTTCTACCTTTGATGTTTTTAAATTTTTCGCTCATTTAGTTTCGTTACAACCAAAATGCAACTCACACGTCATGGAACTGTCAAACCGTTAAGAAACAACGTCCGGAGTGTGCGCCAAACCTAACGCCGCACAGTGGTTCGACTTACAACATCACAGTGGATTACTACGTTCCTACGTAATTTTTCCATCACAGAAGTAGTTCTTTACGAAGTCGAAATCTTTTGCTGAAATAATTAGAATCATATTCCTCAAAAGGATTATGTTTATCTCTTATATTTCGTCTCCATGAATGACGTATAAAACTAAAATCTCTACTTCATCGTCATCGAAAACACAATGAGCAGCCATTATGGTTCGCTAACCGTGGAGCTAAACCACAGAGTAAAAACCACGTACTCTAGCGGTTAAGTGGAACTGCTATTTAACTTCTCGTTAAGTCCTAATAACGCTTGGTGCAACGGAATAAATTTTAACGGAGACTTTAACGAATAGTTGTTAACGGAGATTTTTAACTGACGTTGTTGCAACCGGCCGTTAGTATGGGAATTCGCTAACAACACGTGGGATTCTCCTTCCCAACCACTCTGCTCAGCTCTTCACTCACTTCCCTTCTCGCTTCAGTGTATTCGTTTTTTTCCATTCCTGCTCATTGACGCTCACTTGTGCCACCTTCATGCCACCTCGTGGTCATTTCCATTATCATACGGCGCTCACACTTATCGCGCTTCACAACTCCGCATGAGCAGCATGCAAACAAAAAACGAAGGTCATATCTTCGCCCTTTTATTTAATTTTTTTTTACATTTTTTTAAATCACAAACTCTGCTGTCAAATGGGGATGAATTTATCCAGTGTTTCCCTAACGACTCCTGTCGTCATTTCAACAATCTCCATCCTTCGCCTTCCCTAACCGGGTTGCTGCTAGCAAACGTTAAAGGAGTCATAGTCATCTTTTAAAGAGGAACGAAATTTAGATGAAGTTTAAAAATAAATAAAACTATCTACTTAATCAACTAGTATGAGGCGCTATTTCAGCCTACTTTCCAATGTTTTCCCTTTCTCGTTCTCTTACCAGTTAGTTGTTAGGTTTTAGGCGCGTCAATTGTGTAGTTCTTTTGCGTCCATTGCAAGATTTGAAAACAATATACATTACTCTGTCCAAAAATATGGTATATATTTCAACATCGTATTATTACTTTAAATATGTATATGCCATATTTTCAGATAGAAGTAGTATAAACTTAAGCAATGGCTTTTGTCAAATATGAACTTTACTCATACAGCGTGACAATTATTGGGCTATATGAAATAAAACATTAAATTTTCAAAAACTACTGAATTGAAAAATTTTATTCAAATGTTAAAAGTAACTACAGATATTCGGATTTAGTTTATGACAAACGCAGACGAAGAGCAAAATTCTGCAAAACTCGCTGAAGTGTCGAGCCATCGATGCTTTCGATGACCTCCTGAATGGCTGTTTTGAGCTCAGCGATGGTTTCAGGGTTATTTGCGTAAACTTCGTCTTTAATATCGCTCTACAAAAATGAATCACAAGGGTTGAGATCAGGAGAATATATCGGCCAAGCGATTCCCATTCCAGTGGCCTCTGGGAACCCCAAAGCCAGAATACGCTCTCCAAAGCGCTCTTCCAGGACTTCAAACACTCCATTGGTCCGATGGGATTGTGTCCGTCCTACATCAACCACATCTTTTCGAAATCTGGATTACTTTGAATAACAGGGACGAGACCATTTTCTAAAATTTTGACCTATCGTTCAGAAGTCATAGTGCGCATCCTCAAAAAATTGCAACATGTCCTGCATTCAACCGCCAAGTTTTAACTGAATCTCGCCAATTGTTCAAAAGTTGTCAATTTTTTTTTTCATATAGCTCAATAAGTGTCACCCTGTAACAAAATTGAGATACATATTCATAAGGCATGTTTCCCGCAAGTCATGAAACATACAGAGAAAAACAACACAATATGGGTAAGTACAATATGATCTACCGGGTTTTTGCAAAAATTCTGTTACACCTGCGGATGCGTCGATATCGGGGGGTTAAAGCATCCACGGAGCAGGTTCTGTTAAAGACGTGGGTGATACCATAAATTAAACGTATATAGGTGGAATGAATGCGATTTAGATGCAAGGACCTTCGCGCGTGCAAAGATTTAGAAGGAACGTAACAGGTTCGAGGTCTCTGCGTTCCTTCGCGCGTGCAAGGATTTAGATGGAACGTAACAGGTTCGAGGTCTCTGCGTTCCTTCGCGCGGGCCATAACAAATCTGACATCGCTAAGCAGCTCAACATCAGCCGGATGATTGTCCACAGAGTCGCAGAGAGGCTGAAGAAAGGGGAAGGCCTCAAAGATCGCCCACGTGCAGGCAGACCTCACGTTATTAACGCGTGGGTGTCAGAAAAGCCTTCGAAGGTGACCGACTCTCAAAATGACACAGTTCGCAAGATGATTTCTGTGGCCACGGTGTCCATAGCCATCAAGGAAGAGGGTAGAAAATGTTTGAGGTGCGTGGCAAGAACCTTGCTGACGGATGGCATACGAGAAAAACGTCGGGAGTGCTGTCGTCGCCTTCTCAAAGACTTGAAGAGCCATGGCAATCGCATTGTCATCTTTCCTGATGAAAAAGCCTTCACGGTCGACACGGTCGTTAACAAGCAGAACGACCGCGTGGTCAACTTCGGCCAGGACATCTCTGAGGTCCGCTACGTGACTACAACCAAGCACCCGGCCTCAGTGGCGTCGAATGGCATGAAAATGCCGCCAATCTGGTTCCCGACCGGTTACAGGCTTACCGCGGCCGACTACCAAGGATATCTTGACCAAGAACATTCTGCCCAGGGTGAAAAAGGTGACGAGGAATGCGGACTACGTCTTTCAATAGGCCCACAGTGCCAAGACCGTTCAAGAGTGGTTGGGGTCAAACATGAACTTCTGGTCGAAGGAGTTTTGGCCTCCTCAGTCGCCCGACCTCAACCCTCTTGACTACAGCGTGTGGGCGTATATCGAGAGCAAGGTCTGCAAGATCCGTCATAGCAACGTCGACCAGCTGAAAGCATCTGTGAATCGCGTGTGGACCGCCATGAAAAAAGACTACATCCATAATGTCTTTCGGGCCATTAGACCGCGCCTAGAGCGTATGGTTGCCGCCGATGGCGGTTACATCGATTAATATCTTTGTGGGCACACAAGTATCAATTCTGACGCTAAAAACCGTGTATAACTGCATCACACACGTAGTTATGTCAATTTTGCGAGGTTCCTCACATGTGTAACAGTACTTTTGCAAAATCCGATATACATTTAAAACCTCTAGATGTCTAGATAAAAACTAAAAGAATAACATCAAACGCTAAACAAAATGTTAAATATCCTCAGCTCAAATATTGTTTATCTTTGTTTAATTAGGCCATCTTATTTTCTGAAGTATTTACGCCAAGATCAAAAACTGAGATCATTTATAAACTTCTGGGATGTCATTTCGTAGTTTTGTTGGTTTTCGGGGACTTAGTGGCAGCATTTCTTGATTGATATCACGTATAAATTCCAGTGGAAGCAATTGAAAATGATTAATAATTATGGAGGACAAATTAGGGCGAGTTAATTTCTTAATAAATATAATTTTATTAAGTAAATAAATTAACTTTTAGAAAAGACAGTTCAACTTAGTTGAAATATTAAGTCCAATATTACTAAACAATCTTCTTATTGTTATTTAACACTTTAAAAGTTTCATCTTGAACTGCATATAATATCAAATTAACTTTTTAACAAACGAAATGATATGAATTTAAGCCAACAATATGAACGTTATATAAATCCGGCACTTAGTATGAAAACACAGAAATATGGAAACACTTGAAATTGACAATAGACTTATTCAATTTCTTCCTTTCTTCTAGTCAAAACGACGTATACTGCTTAGATGATTTCCACTTCGAAATCTGCATATAATTGTGTCAAGTCCCAGGTAGAAAATATTCCTTTCGTCATAACCGTGATGTAGTCGCAGAAACTTGTAGCGGACTCCTCCTCATGCAGCTCCCCGTGAAAATAATATCATAGAATAGAATTATTAAAAAGGATTTATAATATTTCCAAGCAGTAACGCAATAGCCTTGGAAATTAAATGGAATAATGATAGCTCCGGTTTTCTTTGCTGGAAGAGAAATTAATGTGGTTAACCACTTAATGTCTACTTCTTATCTTTATGCCTTTTCAAGTTTCTTGTAAAAAAATAAAGGTTATTGCAATAAAATAGTCCATTACAGAGAAATTCTATAAGAATAGGAGTTGTAGTAATATACAATTGATTAAAAATATACATTCCTTTTAATAAGAAACCAACCAAGAACTGTGGATAATAAACATAAAGAATATAAGTGTTATTATAAACACTTTGTTTATTGTAGACAAGAGTTTTCTCCTTTTTTCAACTCTTTTTAATGGAAAATATAATAATATAAAATGAAATAATAAAATCGAAATAAAAGTCACCCAATGTGGAGAAATACAAATGCGGTGGAAGTCTTATGGAGACTGATGTGGACAAAAAAAAACCCACAGGTGAAGAGAAGGTCTTGTAGAGTAACAGTCACAGCAGAAACACAGGAAGATACACAAGAACAGACGACGCACATAAAAGTACCTACAAAATCTGGATGAGGATCCGATGATGAGAAGCACAGTTGAAAAACAAATTATTAAAAGTTGATGAAATTTCAAAATCGAATTAAAAAACGTTTTCGAGATCATTTATCTCATCTTCAGTTTATCAATAAATTTTTGAAATAAAATTTCAGTTAAAAAACATCATAATTAAAATTGAAAACAACGAGTGTTAATTAAACAGAGACAAAAATAATCATCTAGTTAATCATTGCATTAGCCAAAATCATAATCCAGATTGGAACAAAGTCAAAATCATTGGCAAAGACACAAATTACAAAAAAAAAGTCATAATAAAAGAAACCATTAACATTTCGAATGAAAACAATTTGGCCAAACCATCGATAGAAATTAATAATAAATGGAAATTACTATTAAAAAATTTAAAAAAAATTACAATACATAACGCAGACAATAAGAGTTCCCTGTTCTCAACTCTCCTGTTCAGACAACCAACAATACCTCTTCACTTTTAATTAAGTCTCATTGTTTCAATTTTAATTATGTTTTTTAACTGAAATTTTATTTCAAAAATTTATTGATAAACTGAAGATGAGATAAATGACTCGAAAACATTTTTTATTCTATTTTGAAATTTCATCAACTTTTAATAATTTGTTTTTCGACTGTGCTTCTCATCATCGGACCCTCATCACCAGATTTTCTCCTACTTTTATGCGCGTCGCCTGTTCTTGTGCATCTTCCTGTGTTTCTACTGTGACTGTTACTCTACAAGGCCTTCTCTTCACCTGTGGGGTTTTTTTTTGTCCACATCAGTCTCCATAAGATTTGCACCTCATTTGTATTTCTCCACATTGGGTGACTTTTATTTAGATTTTATTATTTCATTTTATGTTATTATATTTTCCATTAAAAGGAATATATGCGAGTCTCGTATTTTTATTCAATTGTACATTCAAGAGAAACGTTAGTCCCAAATAAATTCTCAATCACACAAAAACAATTAACAATAAAAGCCTTCGACTAGCGCATTTTGCTTCGGAGGTAAGTAAAAACTTGATTCCAGGTTAATTAATACCAATGAATCTAACCACACCAAAGTTATCTTGTAATACGCAGACATTCCTTTAGGAAAATATCCTACGAATCTTAATGGTGGAAATAAATAGAATGTTGTTCTAACAGTTTCTTCTTTACTTGCTTCAATTAAACTATTTAACTCTAAGCGAGTCAACCAAGCCGTTCGAGAGAGGGAAGGAAGAACACAATTTACAATATCGGAGTCATTAATAATTATAGTCTTTAAGCAAACGTTGGAATACTCGACTTGTAGTCTAGAAATTTTCTCCGAATACTTATTCGGCTTAATCGTGTCATGAAGTAAAGGATCAGCTGTACTAACCTTCTCATTAATGTTTTGCAGTTCTTAAAATTCGCTGTTCTCGGCTTCTTTTTCCATTCAATGTCCTCTTAGGTTATAGCTTTCGTTCTTTCCGTCCTCTCGCTCTAACGGGAGCTCAACCCCTTTCCAAATCCTACACCTCGAGTACTTTTTCACTTCCTCCTTAGAGCTCATAGAGATAGATAGATAGAGAGGTGGAAACTCTATTCATAAAGGCGTACCCCAGAAAATTCGTTGCCACCGGCGGCTTCACGGTCGCGGTTGGTTAGGATTAGCAGACGACACGAACTTACCCCCACAGGATTTAATAAAGTAGAGTACATAGTCTCATAACATTCTTATACAAACTATGCTTAAAAACACTAATCTGGAAATTTGATAATCTAAATGAGAATTTTAGAAAGCCCGGATCTTTGTTTTACAAACATAAAGTGATGGTTGAGGGCACGCTGTTAGGATCCTTACTTTCTTTCAGCAACTGCTTTGTTAAAATAAAAGTAAGAAATCTTGTAGACAAATATTTTCTTAACAATACTTTACTTTTTTTTAGAAAGTGTTTAAAAATAAGCACAAATTTTACCTCTTTTGGCAATTAAAAACCCGCGTTTTAACTGTTATTATTACGTCTTATTACTCTATTTCTTTTATATTACACTCTTTCTCTATTTACAATTAATGATTGCTTCATATTTCATATTACAAAGGGCTAAATAATAAATTTATAATGTTTATACAGGGTGATTACAAAAAAGCTTCACACTTTTAAAAATTTATTACATCAAAGCTATTCAGAATATAGACACACCGCATACGGATTCTTAAAGAAAAACTCTTGAAGTTTATTGTGACACGGTTAAAGATGTTCAATATGCCCCCCTGTAGTCGAATTCGTCCCAAATCCGCATTAACATGTCTCCATCAATCCCACGTATCGCTACCGTAATGCGTTCTTTCAGCTCATCTAGTTCACGGGGAAGGGGCAGGATGAAGACCTTGTCCTTTACACACCCCCATAAAAAGAAATCACAACGGTGGATTGATCGAGCAAACAATAACCTGGAACTTGCAAAGTGGCCACCGCGGAGCCCCGTGATTTACACACCCCCACCTCATGATTTCTTTTTATGGGGGTGTGTAAAGGACAAGGTCTTCACCCTACCCCTTCCCCGTGATCTAGACGAGCTGAAAGAACGCATTACGGTAGCGATACGTGGGATTGATGGAGACATGTTAATGCGGGTTTGGGACGAATTGGACTACCGCATTGATGTATGCCATGTCACGACAGGGGGGCATATTGAACATCTTTAACTGTGTTACAATAAACTTCAAGAGTTTTTCTTTAAGAATCCGTATGTGGTGTGTCTATATTCTGAATAGCTTTGATGTAATAAAGTTTTAAAAGTGTGAAGTTCTTTTGTAATAACCCTGTATAATTCATACATGCGTGCAATGTCTAATTTATGGTATTTTTATAAACATTTTTATTCGCATTCATTTAACAGATATGATAATTTTTTTAGTCTATACACATGCCGAATATTATCTTATCTTGTACAGAGGGTAGATTACCGCAGAACGATAATCTGCGGCACTTACTCCTTCGAGGGAGTTTTGCGCCATCCCAGTAACTAACGACTGCTACGAGATGACAGTAGCAGCCGGGACCGACGGTTTAACGTGTCCTCCGAAGCACGGGGGGTTCATGATAGAAGAGTTGCTGATGGACGAAAAATCCAGCACTGGTCACTCAGCAAATGGGTCAGACTAAAGTCCCCCAACAGCTGGGCCCCAAATAGCCGTCCCACCCAGCAGTGGTCCTCAAGCCACTGGCTGTCACCTAGCCAGCAGCTGGCCGCGCCTGAAGTTGCTTAACTCCATCGATCAGCGAGCCAACCGACGAGACAACCAGGCCACGGCCACCCCCTGCCGAATATACTAATCATGAAGTTAAGACAGACTTAACTTGAAAATGCTTTTTACCTTCTGAGTAAGAAAGATGTCTTTACACTATGTCGACCTCAAGGACCTCAACAAACTTCACTGACCGATCCGCCATGTTGCTTCGATCGAAAGAGACACCAGAAGCTGCTAGTTTCACCCCCTGATAGAGCTCTTTATATATTTCTTAAGTGCTCCCTCTGCTGTTCGAATACATAAACTTGTATTGTAAAATATTTTAGTTTTAAAATAATCTGGCAATGACGCTCGTGACAATTTAGAACTGTCAGTCCCTAGCATCTAAAGGCTTTTCCTGTTTTTATTTTTCTGAGTCTTTTCTATCTTAATGCGAGGCTCATTTGTCGTTCTTTGCATATACACATTTCTACTGATAACTATGTCTCATGGTGTTTACAGTTTTTTCAAAAATTTAATACCATTCCTGTCAGAAATGAACAACCGCCTGTCTTCGAAAACGAACGCCGGCTTCTGGAATGAACCACTTAGATCTCCAGTTTGATCTTTCAAATAGAGAGTTCCTTGATGTAGCAGATGATCAGCACTGCAATTTCAACAGGATAACGGTACAGCATTGCGAGTATTTTTATCGTGTCCTTGGTTGTAACATTTCCCACAAAGCGCTGTAAAGTAGTAACAAGGCTGTAATGTGGCCGAATCACAGGCAATTGAAAGCAAGTAACAGCTTGAGCAGAGAAGGTTTAACCAGTGCTTTCAGACTTGGTCTGATCGCATCAAGAAGATTCATTACCCTCAAATGTGACCAAAAATCTTCGTGTGGGTTAAACCAACACCTCTAGAAAGAAAGCCTGTGCACTGAAAATTTTTACATTGTTACATGATCATAAAATGTCATAATTTAGGGCTTGTTATTGGTAGAAATACGATTAACAATGCCTTTATATGATGATGTAACAACGTATGAATTTTCAGTGTACAGGCTTTTTTTTTTTAGGAGGTGTTGGTTAAACCTCCCTAATCTCTCTGTAGACTGAATGGAAAATTATAATTAAACATAACCAAATGCCATGCATATATTGCGCCTCCTGTCCACGGTTTTCAGAAATAGGCATTAGAAATTTGCTAAGTTTTGTTGTCTTTGGCTACAATTCTTGAATAAACCGTTTCTTCAGTATTAGATAATACAATTTCATTTTTTAACAAGTTGAATTTCAACACAAGCAATCCCTGCTCTTGGCCATGATTTGCCATACAATACAGCGTCTTCGTGCAGACGACTTTGATGTGATGTCACGAAACAATTCTCCATACGCCTTATGTCCCTAATGTTCTGATCCCATTTATTGAAAACTGTATCATCATCGAGTCGTTCCAGTTTTAAATTATTATCATACGAGTTTACTTGTAAACTAGAGAGATTGGCTGTTAATATCTGAATTCCAAAATATTTCGTATAGTCTTCTATGAAACTCTTGAAAACGTCATTTACGTCAACAAAATCTGTGAAATTCACAAATGAACGATCTTGCGAATATTTTAAAGGTTATATACAAATTGAGATCTCAAATTTGTTAAGTCTTTCTGAATTGTATGATCACAGAATAAGGAAAGGCAGAAGCGACACTCCCTTGATTTCCTGAGGCAAACATGCGCGAGTGCACTCTAGCGGCGTGGCTGTAACATTAACTAGCACAAGATACGATCGCAGCATTTCTCTAGTGCGATAGGAAAACCACCAGTTACATTTTTAATTTTTGGCGCAAATTAATAAAATACTGAAAACTTTCACTCACGAATTAGTAAAAATATGCGTATCTCTAAAGGTAATTACTGCTCTGCAATTGGGTGCGGTAATAATCGTGGGAATAGTGAACAAAATCATTTTTCAGATTTCCCAAGGCTGAGAGCAGGTGATATAACATTAATTCATGTCAACAATTACGTAGAGTTTATGTATTTTCTTTATTCTGTGCTTAGATTTCATATAATTAAAATTTATAAAATGTGTATACAAAAAATTATTTTCGAATGTTTTTTTTTACTAAAATGTCTTTGTAAATTGAATTAAAATATAAAACTTCCATACAAAAATATGTAGACAGAAAGTTATTCATAAAAAAATTTATTTCCAAGAAATGTATCAGTGCATGTAAATAAAAGATTACAATTTCTTTCCTAAATTAAATGTTATGTTTGTTACTTTATTTGATTGCCATATTAAAATTAATTAAATCTCATGAAACAAGTACATTTTCAGATGTAAAATTTGGGCTATTAAAACTCGAAGAAATGATTTAATGAAATTTGATGTAGAAAACAAAGTCATCGGTGTGAACGCAGGATTAATATCCGTTCTTTTAATTTTTTTTAGGTTTCAGCTTGGACGAACTGCTAAAGGGACGTTTCACTCTCGCTCAGATCCCCGCCCTGGGTTATTTTTGCTGACGGTACTGACGGTGGCGCCCTCTCACTTAGCGACGGTCGTCTCGTATTCCTACAACCTCTACAACACATGCGAGAACTTTGACGATTTCAAGTTTTTTTGGGGTGAAATTGAAATTTTAAAAGGTAATCTTAATAACTTAATCATTCCTAAATAGTTTTAAACTGTAAATCTTAAAACATATAGTATAATTAAATTAATAAATAGAAAATTAGTGAGTGTTTTGAAACTTTTTATAGTTACGGGTCCATTGTTTGGTTAGGTATCCATTGAATGGCTGAATGGTATTTAATATAATTGCACACAATATTCTTGATTTTACTTGTGTAATAATCTGTGCTAAGTTTCATGAATATTGCTCAAGTTGTTTTTGGTAAAAAGCAATTGTCTTTCCCCATAGTAAATCTATGAAAACATAAACGTCGATTATCATTGAATGGCTGAATGGAATTTAATATAACTGCACACAATATTCTTGATTTTCTGAGAAATTTTTTTAACAAATTTTTAGTCAGTGTATATAATAATAATATTTTTATTAATAATATTATTAAATTGTTATTATTAATTTTTTGCGTAAAATAGTAAAAATATAAAAAGGTTATAAGCTCATCAAATTCAGTAAATAAAAATTTTACAATAACATTTTTCTAGCTTTAGAATTGCATTAAAAATCAAGGTTTTCAATTAATTTCAAAATTATCCACTAATTTTAAAGAAAAATTTTTAAAGTAAATGTATCATTAGTTTACTTTAATTTTAAAATAAATAATTAGTTTAATTAATTCCCATGCTGTTTAATTTTATATAAAATTATTTCATTAATTTTATTTTTTCATTCTCTTCAGATCATAGTGCAGCAATTTATAGAATGGTTGTGAAACATTGCTCATATGGAATATGCAAAAATGACAGCAGACATGCTGACAGACCTCATATGGCAAATGTCACATTCCACAAATTTCCTGATCCGACATGCTATCCCAAGTCTTGTGCTCATTGGGTTGATGCCTGTGGAAGAAAACATTTTGGTGTTGAGAACGTATCTAAACATATGTATGTTTGTTCAAAACATTTTTATGGAGAACAAGGTCCTACACGCGATCATCCTTACCCAATCCCTGCAAGAGCAAGCGACCAACAGGTACATACAAAATAAAACAGTAGCTATTGTAATTTAAATATATAACAAAAATGCCAAATTTAAAATTTAATTACTACATTTTAGAAAAGAAAATTTGCCAACCCACGTAGAAAAATTCTTCGTGAACAACCCAGCAGTTCGCAATCAACTTCATGTACAGGTTATTAAATGACTCGGTTACATAATTTTAGTCTTATAAATTTCTTAAAATATGTATGAATAAAATTAAATGTGGGTTTTGTAAATATTTCAGAGCCACCACCAAAGCGGAGAAATTACTCCAGACATCACACAGATGATATTGTGAGATGTGAAGAGGTACCTGGTCCTATTTTGATGGGTACTGAAGACAGTAATGGTACACTTCCTATTGAACAAAATCCAGTATTTGAACAATCAGCATTAAAAGAAATAATGTTATCACCAGACATTGAAAAAGATAGCTCTCCTAAATGGATTTCTGAGGTTGCAGAAAGTCTTCAGTTTCCCACAGCTGCTGAGCCTGAACTGTTGCCATCTAAAGAGTGTGATTATGGACTTTTTGTTTCCCCACATAAGCAAGCATACACTGAGAGATGCACTAAAAATCATTTGCAATTGAAATTATCTGATTCTGCTATTGCTGTGGATTTTAGTGTGGATGATGTCATTTCTGCCATGTTGAAAGGCTGGTTTGTCTATTTTAATTCAAATGACAGGCAAATTACATATCTGAACAGCAAACGAAAATCAATTTCAGTTTTTGTGGAACTTTCTACTGGTCTGTATGAGGTTTCAATTCGTAGCAAGAAAATTGCTGTTAGCAACTTCAGCGATTTTCCATCGTTTGTTTCATCCGGTCAAGACATTGACCATCTCTTGAAATTAGTCGAAAACTTGCCTTTGTGTATGGGGTCCAAGAATTCACAAGAAATAGAAAATGAACACAATAACTTTAGTGTTGGCTGTAAACTAATTTTATCTTCCATAAAAGCTCAAAGCTGCAAAAAATGTCATCTAGAAAAAATAGCTAAAACTAAATCGCAAACGAGAGTTCTGAGGAAATTAACGCCAACGAAGTTATTGCAGTATGCCAAACTAAAACAGTACCAACTCAAACTTGAAAAGGAAAGGATGAAAAGAGCACACATGAAGATTAAGAAATTGTTGAAATGTGGGCATATTTTGAATGAAGAAGATAATGATGTCTTTCAAAAAGTTATTGAGCGTGAAATTCAAAACATGAATAAAAACAGTACCTTAAAAATCATGCTACAAGAACAGATCAAAGATCAAAGACAAACGAAACAGGACATGGTCGACGCTGGAATCCAGAAATTCTGAAATGGGCTGCACACATACAGCACAAATCAACTGCAGCATATTGTGCTCTCCGTTCATCAGGATTTTTGAACTTACCTTCAGTTTCTACACTGCGCAGACAGTTTCTTCACTTCAGGCATGAGCCGGGCATACACGACCACATTCTAGAAGACATGCATAAAATTTCCAATGTTGAAAATCTGCCATTGCATCAACAGTACATGTGTTTAGTGGTAGATGAAATGGTTATCCGTTCAGAAGTCATTTACAACAAATACACTGGCGAACTTGTTGGATTTGCGCACCCTCTTGAAAACATTGATGAAGTAACCACTACTGCAAACATACAGCAGTCAAATAACTTTACCATGCCTAAAGTCGATAATCACATGTTGGCATTTTTTATCAGGGGTTTAACTTCATCATTCAAGTATTGCTTTGCCCACTTTCCCACGTATAAATTGACAAGTGCAGAACTTACACACATCATTTGGCAAGTAATCCAGAGACTCGAACACTTTGGGTTTAAAATTTTGGTGGTTGTTACTGATGGAGCCACCATAAACAGGAAGTTCATGCGTAACTCTGCAGATGATGCTTGCATTCCATATAAGTGCCAAAACATGTACGCTTTCGATGAAGACAGACCCATATTTTTCATCTCAGATGTACCACACCTCTTAAAAACTACCAGAAATTGCCTTTTCCACAGTGATCGAACTGCCAAAGTACGAAGAATGTGGAAAGATGGTTCTGAACTTTTATGGGAACATGTTGTTGAAACATACAAATCGGAAATGGGAAGTTCATATCGGTTAGCTTGGAAATTGAAGGACAAACACATTAACTTAAATTCCTTCAGTAAAATGAATGTCCAGTTAGCCGCACAAACATGCAGTGCACGAACTGCTGCAGCAGTTGAAATTGTGTGTGGCGATAAGGCAAAAGAAACAGTGAAATTTCTACGCTTAATGAATGACTGGTTTGATTGTCTCAATGTCAAAAACGTGACTGAAACACACAAGACTAAAAACTTGAATTTGGCTCCTTACACATCATGTAATGATGCAAAATTAACAGTAAGTTTTTATGATTTACATAAGCCTATCTTTAGTACTTGAAATTAACATATCTGCTTTTTTCAGTGGCTAAAAGAAGAATTTCTGGTTTATTTTGATGATTGGAGAAATTCCATACAAAACAGACCAGATGTTACTCCAGAAGTGAAACGTAAGATGTTTATAAGTGAAGAAACCTATGAAGGCCATAAAATTACAGGTAAAAACTCATGCTATCTTGTCATTTCTTGCACATTAAATTACATTTCAAAGCAATAATTTCATAATTTTGTCAATGGTAGTACACTGTAAAATACATGGCATATTTATTGGTTACTACAGTTTATTCCATTGTCGAAGCTATTCAATTCTTGATTCGAAAAGGGGCCAAATATGTATTGACAGCACATTTTAACCAAGATGTGTTAGAACAAGAATTTAGCCGCCACAGATATTTACGAGGATGTTCTGAAAACCCATCTGTGCAAGAATTTAGCAACACTGCTCTGAAACTAAATGCCTCTAGAAAATATGTGACAACTAAGTCTTCAGGAAACACACTGGTACTTTTTATAAACAGAAAAATTTAGAGCTTTAAATAATTATTTTTATTCATATCCTGGTACATGTATATAATTTTTTATAGGTCAGAGAACAGAATTAAAACCCCTACAGAGAGTCTGACTTCATCTATAACACTGTATGTATACTGTACACTCATTTCTCTGTTAATTTTTTTTTTTAAATTTTCTGAGACCTGTTTTTTCCTTTTTTTCTTTTTTCTCACAGAACAGCTGACGCTTGGCCGCACTGATGCACGAAACAACTGACTCAGACAAGACATTGCCTCGATCTGTCAGAAAAGTTGTTATGACAATTAAAGTCAACTATTGATCACTGGAAGCTGGACCTGCTGCTGCCTGCCATTTTTCTTTAAACTGACTATCCTCAGAAATCTTCTTAATGGCAGCATCCTTCTATGCTTCACATTAAAGCTGTTAGCCGAATAATAATGCTCTGAGAGTTCGTGCATCCTAATAAACATCTCCATCCATGCATCACTGACATTCAAAAGTCCACCCCTGTTAATAACCCCTGTAAAACCGGAACATGAGCCTCCAACAGTCGCATATTCCAACAATAATTTTTTTTTCTCATGTTGGCCATCTCTGTTCATTTTCTTGATAAGTTTGTGGAGAATACTGCCTGCTATATGCTCCAGTGCCATTTTTTCTCTCTTATTTAATGGTCGGCATTCATTGACTCTCGCAGCTATTTCAGTGTCTTTATTGGAATGATCACATACAAGTAACTCCTGAAAAAAATTAGTCAAAAAGTTTTGCACAGCTGCTTTTGTTCCAGAACTATCATCATTTAAAAATAAATGTGAATGGCATATGGAATGTAAATTGTGGTTTTTGCATTGCTGGAATTGATAAGTAAAGTAATCATTCTTTGTAACCACTCTACTCAAACCAGGGTGCAAATGCTGATAGAAGGCCTTCTTCATGGAAGAAATGTCACTGGGCAGGGCAATATTTTTGCAAGTGCCTTTAACAATGTCAATGCCATTTGTATCCTGTGTTCTCTTTGCAGAATTTATGACTGCAGTTACACAAGATTCTTCTGTAAAATTTCTTATGAAACTTACTTTCTAAAAAAAATATAAAAATTATGCTTTTAGAAGTATTTTTTATGTATAAACAATCTTTACAATTGTTTAACTTCACTGGGAAATCAGTAAAAAGTAGAGTAATTATAACCATCAATTGCTTAACATGTATTTAAAATAAGTTACATCAATAGAATTTATTTTTTACTGTTTTTTCAGTGAGGCTAAATAATTATAATAATTGTTTTATTTCAAGTAATCTTCATTTTAAAATAAATTTCCAAGCATATGGAATAAAACCTCGGCAGCATCTCCTTTCTTTGAAGTTAGTTTTGTTGGTTGTGAACATTTCTGGCATTTAAAAATTTCCTCCTGCTCATGTTGCACACAGACTGTGTGAAACCAGGTTTCACACACATCACAGGCAATCCAATTAATGATAGCTGGCATTTAAAAAAAAATTGATTATATAAAGCAATGAAAGTGCTTTTAATAAAAATACTGAAATTCACTTTATTCTGTAAACTAAACAGCAAACAAATATTTACAATACTATTTCTGTAATTTCCATATGTTTAAATAAAATTCATTTATTTTATGTAGGTTTTATTGTTCATTAATGTAATATGATTATAGTTTCTCAAAATTAATTTAAAGTTAAAAACATTTAGGAGAGAGAAAGCACCAATTAATTTTTAAAGATATTTTAACATTCATTGGAAATATTCACGTTGCACAATCTATGCCTGAATTTTAAAAAAAAA
>JAHWFO010045148.1:0-18677 GCA_023313115.1 Rhysida immarginata | reverse complement strand
AAACGTGATTCCCGGGCAATTATGCGTGCAGCCTCCAACGCTCAGAAAACTGCTCTGCAAGTTAAACTCGAAACAGGGGTCAGTGCGAGCACTCGCACAGTCCAGAGACACATTAAATGTAACCCTTTGCTAGTGAGGAAAAAGATTAAACGCAAACCACAGCTTCTACAGAGGCATAAGGATGCGCGTTTGGAGTTTGCTCGAACTCATATGCATTGGACAAAGGAATGGCAGAGTATCATCTTCTCAGATGAGAAGAAATTTAACCTAGACGGCCCAGATGGCTTTGAATACTACTTCCACGATCTTAGAAAGGAGGAAAAAATGTTATCTCGCTGTCAAATGGGAGGTGGCTCTGTCATGATTTGGGGAGCAATTGGTTACAAGAAGAAAGCTGATCTAGAATTCATCACTGGTCGCCAAAACGCAGATGGTTACGTACAGCAGCTTGGAAAACAATTGCATTGGCAGGGTATAAATGGCAATTTCAGCAAGACAATGCTGCCATCCATACAGCAAAATATGTTCTCGATTTGTTTGCGTGGAAGAAGATTAAATATTTTTCAACTCCAGCTTTGTCACCGGATCTAAATCCAATTGAGAACGTGTAAGGAAAGCTGAGTCGAGAGGTTTATAGGGGTGGCAGACAGTTTTCAAATGCCTCTGAACTGAAACAAGACATTACTGATGCGTGGGTGGCATTACCTCAGGATTATATTAAAAAATTGTACGATTCCATGCCCAACCGCATTTACCAAGTTATTACTAAGTATTAAGAAGTATGTGTTAGTTGTATTCACGTGTATTTTTGTTAATTTTTTTCTCTGAACCTATCTTTTTGTCACAGTGTCTAATTTGCATTAAACAAATTAATGAACATGTAATACATTAATTGGTCTGATACTTTATTTGCAGGTGTGTTATTCCGTCATGCACTCGTACTAAAATTTAGAAGAAACTACTTGATATACTTTTTTTTAAAATTGCAAAAAACAGGTGAACCTATAATTTTGTCGTGCACTGTATATCCCAATTGACGTATAACGTTCCAATCGCACACGCAAAAAATTCCAATCTATATAATATTGAAAATTGCAACTTAAACTATCTGCAACCATTTTGAAAAACTCTTCTACACTTTTGAACATATAATATTGAATTTCCTTTTCCGTCCCAAGTTGGCAAATATATATTTTTGAGTGTTGTAATATATAAAGAGTTTCTTCAGAAATGGCCCATAGCGATTAAAATCTAGATTGTTTTCCCACGCAAAGACAGACACCTGGATGGCCGCAACTGCGATAGTTATTATTTCACGTATCAGCTTCCCATCTTTTATTTTTGCATCAACAGGTACACCAACTCAAAGATATAAAGAACACTTATTTTCATTCATATTAAACTGTTGGAATAAGTAAATCATTGTTTGTTTTATTTTAGTTTTGACACAGTTCTTGATATAATATTCCTCTGACCCAATTTCACCGCAGGCCAAACATAACGGCGTTAATCTTTTATTAATTCTATATAGGAAGACAGGAGAGCAACCACACTTCTTCCTGAACTTCCAACACTTTTCTGCCTCTCGATTCAACAAAGGGTTCTCCCAACAAGAAAGTATTTTCATGCTGCCTCTATTCCATTTATGAATCACTAATCGTTTGACTTTGCTCCTAATATCCTGTGGTTTTTCAATGTTTATTTTCTCTGTCTCGCTTTCAATCTTAACTATATGATTACAAATAAGACCAAAAATATTTTTACTAGTAACCAACTTGCCTTAACATCCACATTGGACAACAATACGGTATTCACTTACATTTTTGCAAATGGTCTTGCATGACCTTATAAATCTGGATGTTCTTCATATATTAATCACACTGTTACCTACCAATAATGGGTTAATGCCGTTAAAGATCATTGGGTATACATTTGAGAAGTAGATACCATCATTACTCATAATAGTTTTTATAACAAACTCTAATCTCAGTCTGCTTATTAGGTCGGTCACATTAACTAATCCCAAACCTCCAAATGCTCTCTCACAAAAATAATAACCTCTCTTTGTCCATCTATTTTTTCCATTAACCAACTTCGTTATTGCTCCCATCAACCTATCAAGTTGTTTCCTAGTGGGTGTTAAATATATCAAGAACATACTTAATCACGGGAATGAATCTAGTATTTATAATATTCACTCTTTCAAGTACAGTTAATACTAGAAGAGGTACCCGGGATAAGTACACTTGGATGTAAACAGAACAATGTCAAAAAATTAAATTAAATTTTGCCATATCTTAAAAATAAACACATGAAAATGCTTAGAATAATACAGTAAAAATTCTTAATGAAAATTCGAGGAAAATCTTTTTAAAGGCTCACAATGGCTGAACCTCTCTAAGGATGTGTTGAAGCAAAACTTGGTCATTCATCACTTTGTGCAGTCTAGCGGTCGCCGACTCGTCTATTTACTTGCTTCCCATTTGCTCAATACATCACGGAGCTAAAGGAGTGCTTCCTCTGTCGTCTTTCCACTCTTTCTCAATAGTCTGCTAACTCTCTATTATCTCCAGTTACTGATCATTTTTAAAGATTTTCAAGAAATTGTTAAGTACTAAGAACTCTCTTTTCTAAGAAAAGCCTGAATAACAGGAATTCTATGCATTGTTACAAATTGAAACTTATCCATATTACATCATCATTTTATGTTCATTGTTATAATTCTTGGAAAGATTGCTTTAACATTACATCATCATTCTGTGCTCATTGTTATTGGTGAATTGCGCGTTGATACCATTGTTGATGCGAACAAAATGGGCCTATTGTTGCACAAACTTTGCCTTGCATTGTTGCTCATGAGATATATATTGTTGGTTCATGCAGTGTGTTGATACCATTGTTGATACCTATTGTTGTACCAACTTTGCCTTGCATTGTTGGTCATGAGATATTTCTCATTAATATGCCTTGCCATAACCATGAAAATCGATTTTTTATCGATATTTATTATTTTTCCGAAATCTGCGGTAGACAGTGACCTTCCTCATGCTTTGAAGGTCATGTATGCGAAATTTTATCAAGATCGGAATAAAACTGTAGATTTGTATAAAAAACGTACAGACAGACAGACCCACCCACAGACATCCTTCTTTATATATATATAGATTTCATAAATCATTGCTAACCATCAGTTAGTTCTCAAACCTTTCCATTACTTCTATAAAATTATTTTTATTACGTTCTACATTTTTATAAAAATTTATATCAAATATTTTTAAACACTGAACTACACTAAACCCATATTTCATACATAAAGTATCATCTTCAATATCTGAGTAATTAATAATTCCAGATTTTTTCATGTTGGTCATAGCATTCGAAGCTCTTTGGTATTGATTAATTAAATGCATAAGTGTATCTAATTCATTTTCGTGAGCAATAAATATAGTTACATCATCTTCATATGCAACGCAAGTAGGCAACTTTGCAAGAAATCCCTTTCTTTCCTTGACAATTCTTTTTTCAATTCCATAAGAAAAAAATCTAGACTGATGATATATAATATTGCAGATAGCGCATCACCTTGCCTAATTCCGCTCTCCATTTTGATCACCTTAGATCTCCATTCATTTATATATAATTGGCATTTTTGATTTTTGAGAATACTTCTGATCCATTTACATAGGGCATAAGGTACTCCAAATTTCTCCAAAGTCATTAACAAATAACTGTTTCTGACCCTATCAAACACTTCAGCGTTATCAATACAAAGTAATAATCCTTTATATTTTTTCAGTATATGGTTCATTTCTCTTATACAGTATAAGTTATCTTGTATATGCCTATTACGTGTTGCACATGCCTGCCAAGGAGAGATTTTATTACCGATTTTATTTTTCGTAGCTAACCTATCCGCCAATATTCCTACGAATTTTATAGTCAGTATTCAATAAAGATATGGGTCTAAAATCACAGACTCTTTCGGGATTATCCACTTTTGGTAGGAATTTTATGTCAGGGAATCATCCATGTGTTCAATTTCAAAAATGTAATGAAAATTATAGCACAAGTGTATTTGAACCTCCTTAATATTATATAGTTCAGCTCCTATTCCATCATTACCAGGGGCTGAATTTTTATTTAATCCCTTAATAGCCTCTTGTATTTTCCTTATTGTAATGTCGGGATAATTATCCTTCTGGTTATTTTTATCCATACCATTATTTTCAATATTTATAATATGGCATGGTTGCAAATGAATGCCCGCTTTAGAAAATTGTTTGTAGTGATCTTCAAATTCGCTATATACCTGTTGTTTCATTAATAGATCACACTTTTTATTTTTAATAAAGCAAATGTATTTATCTGTATTGTTACCTTTAAGATGAGAATTCTTCAATTACTGTGGATAACGACATAATCAATAAGACGAAAACCTCTTGTCCACAACTGGATTTTATTCCGCATATACGTATTTCGAACTCTTTGAGTTCATTATTCAATGCCAACCTTTAAGATATTTTTTTATATAACTCGTGTGTATACTCCTTAATCCCATTTTCTTATTATAATACTTATTGACAATATGTAATTGTTTTTTACTATTCGCAATCTTAAATGTCTTAACTAGTCTACTACATTGACATTTAAACATTGACCAAAACAACAAAAGATTTTCATTTTTATCTAAATTAAGAGCCAACTTTTTAATATTGTCAACACAGTCCACATCTTTTAATTTCCACGCAGGAAAATGTACTTCTCCCAATCTCCCCTTTAAACATTTTTTAAGGCTATTTTTACTCTCACAACCTTATGGTCACCTTTAAAAATATTTTCACCAATTATTATGTCCTCAACCTTACTTAACAAATTACAACCTAAATAATTTCGGTCTAGCCTTACTTTTGATTCATTCCTTTCCCATGTGTAAACCATCTTATTTCCCTTTAATTTCCTCCATACATCATATAATTTATATTTATTTATAAAATTATTTAATACTGGCTGTGCCCGCGACTTCGTTCACGTGGAATTTATTTTTGACTTATTATAAAACTTCTTTGTAAACAATGTTTGAAGTATTAAAAAGAGTAAATACCTTTTGACTGTGGATGTGAATACTATAAATGGGAGACATAAACCAACCGCTTTTCCACAAAGAAATTTAATGAACATGAATGTACATTTCGGTCGCTACGCGGCCTTCTTTCAGCATGACTGAATTGATAATACATTAACGAGGTCTATTTATATACTGTTCATTTCATTTTTATATCATTCTTGTAAGCGTACTGTTACAGATAACGAATAACACACATGGGACAGCTCTAACTGATCCAATGCTAATCCTCGACTGCGATCACAACGCGACCAGACGTAAAGGAAGGAAACTACATGATCTAGAATACAAGCAAATAGGAGAAATTACAGAGGAATAAATGTACATTCATGTTCATTAAATTTCTTTGTGGAAACGCGGTTGGTTTATGTCTCCCATTTATAATGTTTGAAGTAGAAGGATTGGGGACATGAAAAAATAGCTCGTTTGCTTCACTAACACGGGAAAGAGCCACATATAACTGGCCGTACGAAAAACAACTGACAAAGAGGTCCACGCACGCAACACGCAGCCTCTGGCCTTGTGCTTTGTTTATTGTCTTGGCATAACATAAAATCACCGGCAATTGTACGCGTTTAAAGCGAAATGAGAAATCGTTAGCAATAAGCGGGATTCGGCGTATAGAAACTCGCTCGTCTGCCCCTTTTCCCGTCAAAATTTCCGCTTCTATGATGTTAATTTGGAGAGAAGTAACTTTAAGCCTCGTACCATTACACAATTTTGGTGGGCTTAAATTTCGCAACAGAAAAATAGGGACGCCGTTTTTCAAATTCATTTTGTCTGATGGAAGGCCAGGTGCGCTAAGAGAGTGTAAAAATTCGATGGATAATTGGTAGTGTCATCTTGCTTAATAATTGTTAATAGAGATATACTCTACATTCTCTCCCTCAATATGAGTATGTCCGAGTTAATTCTTGCAGCTTGATCGTTTCGAGGTGTCAATGTAGCCATTTTACAAAGCCAAGAATTTTCATGAATTGTTGTTTGCATTTGATCACCATAAGTGGAGAAATGAGGTCCTGAAGTGAAAGTACTGTAAAGCAATATTTACCCGACAAAAAGATTTGACCATGTTCTTCCTGATATGTGCTCTCGCCAACTTTTTCAATAAATCAGAAAAATCCTGTGAATTTGTGTTGCCTCCTATTCGCACCCGCATGTGCACTATTAAGCGCATCCGGATGATGTGTCGCCGCAGATTTGAACTCTTCAAGCATGCTCTTATCTCATAACAAATTGGCTGCTCCAGCAAGAGCTATTTTTCCTTGGGCTCGCACCTGTGTCAACACGATTTTAGTGACGAATGTTTTTCCTGTTTTACCACGTGCATCCAAAAACAGAATTTCTCCCATATTATTGTTAACACTCTGACAAATACGTTCGAATGCTGTGCGCTGTTCATCCGTTAGATTTCGTACGCCGTTTTGCAAGGTTTCCGCTAGTTCTGCTAGATTATAACTTATTTCCGCTGTATATAATCTGTTGATGCGTTCACCTTTTATTAATAGCGCTGGCAAGTTGCACTGGGAGAGAGCATGTTCTCCTATAGATGTGACCAAATTTTAGATAGCCACCAACCAATGATTCAGAGCACTATTACGTAATCTATCCTTTTATTCACCTTCAATATTTTCTTCGATATTCCTCTAATAGTCTTCTGCCAGCTTATCTTGAAATTTTTGCCACAACACTGCAGCATCAGAAAGGGCATAACATATCAGCTAAACGGCAAACACATGATGCAAGCGATGTGGACTGTCACTAACGCATAATTCAGCCGGAGCGTGATCCCAGTGCTTGTCATCATCTAATAAGTGTCGCTCTCGACAAGCATCACAGTAAGTGGCATATTCGACCCCGTTAACCGTTCGTAGATCTGAAAAAGAAGTGGATGCCCGCAAAGATGTAAAAGTAAGTGCAAGTAGAAACATTCGGCATTGTTTGGTTGAACCGTGTACATTCTTCGACGAACGTGTTTTTTAAATATGCCGGGCTCGCCATCTACAGCTCTGCCATGCATTCTACGATTCAAGACACTTCGTTGTTTGTCAAAAATATTGCATGACGGTAAAGATTGCAAGATTGTATTTTATATACAACATAGTTCTCGAAAAACCATCGATTTCACAAAGCCGAATGTATGCCAGTAAATTTGTCTGGGGTTTCTAACGGATCTGTAACGCTTTTGGCGTGAAAATATATTAGCTGTCCTCCTTCAAGGTGAACATCGAAATGAATCACAGGCAGGGGTCTTTCGTGAATAGTGAAGCTTAAAATGCGACATACTGCCTCTAAAGAGTTTATGTATCGGCCAGACAAAAACCTTGTTACTTCATAAGTTCATTTTTCAACGCAAATGTGGCTTGGTCACTGCCCTTGTTCACGTACATTCAAATATATTTATTTGATTCTACGCTTTTGGACATTTCAACGTTAATGTGAGCTTGATATGTTTTAGATAATAACGGCGAATAGGGTACGACCCATCCATTGTCCAAAACAATTTCTTGGCCACGGGATCTTGTTGTTGCTGTAAACCCATCTTGCTCAGATGAGCGTCGAGGATAGGACGGGAATCCATCTTCTCCCGTTATCGTTTGCTCTAGCTGTGCTCTTGGATATCTTTTAGAACACCGGCCTTCCTGCATGCAAGGACAGTTTCTCTTTGATGCCCCGCAAGGTCCGTGAACCATGTGTTTCTTTATGTCAAACAGTGTTGGATCTGCGTTACGGTCCGGTTATTCAACACTTATCAGCTTCTCGTCGTCTTGGGACGTATTTTTTCTTCTAGCCACAGGAGGATATATGCGTGAGGCAGACCACGCTTTTGCCACTCAACGCTGTAAATGAAGCACAAAGCTGAACCAAAAATGTGATTACGTTGATCAGCAACTCAATTTAAAGTGGAAAACTCTGGTTGTTATTATTACAGGTCGATCATACGACGCATGTCCTGCAAAAAATTCTCGAGTGATTTCATTCTACTTTGGATTTGTTGTGAAGGCAATAAAAAGTTCAGGCAGTCCGTAATTTCAGACATAACAGAAATCGTCCTGCGTATGCTCGTGCATACAGCATGGGCGGCCGTTAAAACTGGACGAAAGGATCACTAATCGGCCAAAGTTTTCCTTGCTATCATCCTCTTGCATAGCGGTCCGTAAGTTCACATAATCTTCCACGCGTAACCGTCTCTTATTGGTGCGTATGGAGGCTGCACTAAGCGCTCAGTTTCGATTTTTGGCGTACATATCGATGAAAAACTGGCTAAACATTCTACGAAATCTTTGCGAGTAAACAAAACGATTTCGTCTTATTTGCAGCAGGTGAGCATAAATTTGTTGTGATGATATACTCCAAAATTATACCATTCTTATCACAGGCAATAAATTAAGAAGTATTGTAGGAAAATTGAAGGAAATGTGACATATAATCAGTCATAAAATTATGTGAAAGCACTTTTTTCTTTATCAACCTAAAGAAGTTCGGTTTTCCCCGCAACTATTTTTAGCGATTCATCTGAACCTTCTGACGACATTAACCTTTTATTTAGCGGGTGTCGAAATCGCTCAGCGGCCAGGCGAGCTTGGGGCTGTTCTTCTGTCTCTGCCTGCCGTATTCCATGTACTTTCTCTTTCACTCATTGTAAAATCCTCACGAGCTTGACGTGTGCGTTCTTAATTCTCCTTAGCTAATTCTAAACGCCGCTGGCGTTGGTCATCACTTTCTAGAGCTCTAGCAATATTGTGACGATCTCGGTCATTAAATAAGCGCTCGTCTCGCTGCGTAAACTTTTCTGCATTCATTAGCGCTACCTGTTTGTCACTGCTTTCGAGAGACTGTGAAGCTGCTGTGGGAACACGCTGCGAACATGGGCGGGATTTTTTTTTTTGAGTGAAGGTTTCTGAGGAGCGAGATAATGCATAAATCTCTTGAGCTACAACAAGTCTCGCCTCACGAACTTCATTGGATTCTTGAGATCGCAAATTCCTCAGTCTTTTAGCCGTTCTAGTGTATTGAGAAAGACTCGTCCGATTTCCAGGCATTTTTATTCGTAAAAAAAAGCAATTCAAAATGTAGTAAGTACGCGCCCAAATCATAAAGCGAAATCAGTAATTCCTAATATCCTAACCAAATAAACTTAACGCTAGTTTCCATTCTGTTTCCTACAGAGGGGATTAACACATGCTTTTAATACAAAACAATTTTATTTAATTCTAATGTAAATAAATAATATTTTCAATATAATTCCATCATTTTAAATGCAAAATCCCCCCTCCCCGCCTACCCCCCCCCCCTCGGAAATAAACAAATAAAATAGTAAAATTTTACTTTATTTGTGTTATTTTTCCGAGAGGGGGGAAAGGCGGATGGGAAATTATGCATTGAGTATGATGGAAATCATATTGAAAATAGTATTTATTAACATTAGAATTAAATTAAATTGTTTTGTTTTTAAAGTATCTATTAATACCCTATGTACTCAGACTTTGTGGACACCCTGTATATCTTATGTAATATCTGTATATGTAAGCTAACCTAAACTTCCGAAAATACTGTGTAACCGACTTTTAAAAATAACAGCGATATCTATTGGTTTCTTGGTGTACTAAGCCGTGATGATCGATAAACATCCGAAAACGTTTGAGAGCGCCTTTTAAAAGTCAACTAATGAAGCGCCATCTTGTGACTTTTCTACGTACTGTGCTAAGCTGAGCTATTGCCTACAACATTAAAAGAAAATCTGTAAAATAGTGCTGCAAATGGTGAACCAAAATGCAACAAAGTTCAGTGTTAAATTCCAACTCTGCCTGAAGTTAAAAAAGAACGACAGAGTTGCTTCCTTGAAATTAGAATATTGATTTATGACATTATAAAAGTTTGCGCCGGTGAGAATTATGTTAAAGAGATGAGACATATATTGTTGATCCTTGCATAGTGTTGGTGCATTGCGTGTTGACACCATTGTTGATACCTATTGTTGCACAAACTTTTATTTGCTTTGTTGGTCATGAGATATTTCTCATTAATATGCCTTGCCATAACATGAATATCGATTTTTTATCGATATTTATTATTTTTCCGAAGTCTGAGGTAGACAGTGACCTTCCTCATGTTTTGAAGGTCATGTATGCGAAATTTTATCACGATCGGAATAAAACTGTAGATTTTGTATAAAAAACGTACAGACAAACAGACCCACAAACATCCTTCTTTATATATATAGAAGACTAGCAAAGATACCCGGCATTGCCCGGGATAATTACACTTGTAGGTAAACAGAATAATCTCAAAAAAATAAATTAAATTTTGCAATATCTTAATAATAAACACATGAAAATGCTTAGAAAATTCTTAAAAATTCTTAATGAAAATTCGAAAAAAAAATTTAAAGGCTCACAATGGATGGACCTCTCCAATAACTTCTTACTCACATAATCCTATTTTAGATGTACGGTCGATGTTGTTGCAATTTCCATACTTCTCTCGATGTGTTGAAGCAAAACCTGGAAATTCAGCACTTTGCGTAGTTTAGTGGTCACCGATTCTTCTATTTACTTGATTACCATTGCTTAATACAGCACGGAGCTTCCTTTGTCGTCTTTCCACTCTTTCTCAATAGTCTGCTAACTTTACATTATCTCCAGTTGCTGATGATTTTTAAAGATTTTCAAGAAATTGTTAAGTACTAAGAACTCTCTTTTCTAAGAATAACCTGAATAACAGTAACTCTATGCATTGTTACAATTGCATTATCTTATCCATATTGCATAATCATTTTATGTTCATTGTTATAATTCTTGGAAAGGATTATTGCTATAATTCTGACAAATGCATTCGAATACTGTGCGCTGTTCTTCCGTTAGATTTTGGACGCCGTTTTGCAAATTTTCCGCAAATTCTGTTAAATTATAACTTATTTCCGCTGCGTACTCTCTGTTGATGCGTTCACCTTCTACTAATGGCGCTAGCAAGCCCTACAGGGAAAGAGGATTTCCTCCCACAGACGTAACCAAATTTTGAATAGACACCAAACATTCATTAAGAGCACTATTTCGCAATCTATCGTTCAGCCAGCTTTCAATATTTTGTCCGGTATTCCTGTAAACGTCTTCCACCAGCTTATCTTGAAATTTTTGCCACAACACTGCAGCATCAGAAAGGACACAAAATACAGCAAAACGGCAAGCAAATGACGCAAGCCTATTTAGACGGTCACTAATGCAAAATTCAGCCAGAGCGTCATCCCAGTGCTTGTCATCATCAAGTAAGTATCGCTCTCGGCAAGCATCACGATAAGTAGGATATTAGGCTCCCGTTAAACGTTCGTAGATCGGCAAAAAAGTGGGTACAGCACTGTAAGTAAAAGCAAACGCAAGTAGAAACTTTCGGCATTGTTTGGATAAACCGTGTATACTCTTCCAGTAACGTGTTCTTTAAATATGCCGGGCTTGCCATCTACAGCTCTTCCACGCATTCTACGATTGCAGACACCTCCTGTATGTCGTAAGTATTGTATGACAGTATTTCATCTTTCAACATACTTCTCGCAAAATCAGTGATTTTACAAAGCCGGTAGTATGCCAAAAATTTGTTTGCCTGTAGTTTTGTAACCGATCTGTAACATTTTCAGGATTAAATAAATTCGTTGTCCTCCTTCAAGGTGAAAATCGAGATGAAGCTAAAATGCGCCATACTGCATCTGAAGAGCTTATGTATCGGCCCAATTGAAACCTTTTGACTTCGTCGTTTTCATTTTTTAACGCAAATGTGCTTGGTCACTACCGTTGTTCACGTACATGCAAGTATTTTTAATAGATTCAACGCCTTTGCATATTTCAACGTTAATGTGAGCTTAAAGTGTTTTAGATAATACTAACTGATATACCCGGCGTTGCTCGGGCTCTTTTTTATGAAATTTTCCAATATCTGAATGTGAATAAACAGGAAAAAAAAACACATGAAAAACGCTTGCGTACTAAGGCCACAGTCAGCGGGGAAGAAATATCAGATCAGACTATTGTATCATTTTCATTCTACTGTACAGGGCAAGACAAAATGAATGCCCCAGTTTCATACTGTACTACGCAAAATGTAATCACTGAATTCATTCAAAACATACATAAATGCAGAGGTAATGTAATCACGTCTGTAATGTTATATTCGCCAATAGATGACCTCCAGGTCCAACGACCATGACTGATTTGAAAGCCTCTATCACAGTTGCTATCCCAGCATCAATACATTAATTATGAATAACCCTTATTTGCTTCTACTTTCGAAACTACGTACATTTTTCGTCACCTTTTTTCTCCGGCACCTCATGAAGCCTATACAGCTATACACAACATTCCAATATGAGCAAAGTCGAGAGGCCATCCATTGGGAGCATTTTAAAAGAAATCTTTTCGATTCTTGAATATGAATTTTAATTAAATTAATTCTAAGATATTTTCAGCTGTTCATTTTTTCAACATAATCACAATCAAATATTGCAAAATTTAATCTAATAAGAGCCCGAGCAACGCCGGGTATACCAGCTAGGATTTAATTATTTAGTACGAGTGCACTCAAAGAAAAACATGTTTGCGTTTTAATTCTGTTTATTGAAGTGCTTTTGGATACACGATATTTTTGGATTTTCCGTCTGGTGCGTACACGAATAAATCAGAAGGTTTTCCGACGCGTGAGCAGGCCACATACAGCTGTCCATGAGAGAAGCATGGATTTTTCAAATTTAGTCCACATACTTGCAGCGATTGTCCCTGTGCTTTGTTTATGGTCATTGCAAATATTTTTTTATTTTTGGCGTCGACTACAAAGGTCATTTTGCGCCTTTTACACAAGTTATAACAGTACGCAGCCCTTATAGTCATTGCAAATGCGAGTCGCACCGGAAACTGCACACGTTTGAATTTAAATGGCATATCTGTTGGTATCATTGGGATGCGTGGCAACAGGATATCTTCTCCTTTAAATTTTCCATTTAAAATTGTAGCTTCGATGATATTCTTCATTAGCTTTTTCACTGAAAGCCTGGTACCGTTGCAAAGTCGTGGTGGATTGATGTTTCGGAGAAGAATGATAGGCACGCCAATTTTCAATGTTAAAACGTGCGGTAGCATACCTGGCAAGTCAAGTGAATTCAAGAATTCAGTTGAATAATTGACAACTTCGTCTTGATTCATTACAGTATCGATGGACTTATATGTTGTCGCTTCGCCTGGTATTTCGTTTTGAATGCTGAAGTTGATTGCATTGACATCATTGTTTTTGGCTGCTAATAGAGCACGTGCACTGAGCCACTGATGATTTTTATAATTCTGGGCGATATTTGGGAAAACATTGTGAACCAATTCATCTGTGGTTTGTGTGATTTTACAGTAGTTGGTTGGCAATGTGATACATTGTGTGGATTCATCGATTACCATTTTTCCATTCCCAATATCAAACAATTGTTTTGCGAAACGTTCAGCGGATACATCATGTTGTAGTTGTACACGCATATTGGTCTTCAAAGTCAATAAAACTGATGATTTGAGGCATGCATTAAGTTCATCAGCGGGTGTTGAACGTGGTATAACTGGAAGAGTTTGTCGAAAATCACCAGACAATAAAATGAGTGCGCCACCGAAGAGCTGTTCATTTCCTCTCAAATCTTTTAGTGTACGATCAAGCGCTTCCAATGCTTTTTTGTGTGCCATAGTGCATTCGTCCCATATAATGAGTTGACATGATTGGAGTGCTTTACCCATTCCAGAATTTTTTTTGATATTGCATGTGGGCATCTCAGTGATTTGCATATTCAACGGCAATTTCAGTGCTGAATGTGCTGTTCGGCCACCATCCAAAAGAGTTGCTGTAATACCAGATGATGCGATTGCCAGTGCAATATTTTTTCGTGATCGTATGGTTGCCAAAATAAGTAAAATGAGAAAAGTTTGGCCTGTGCTTCCGGGTGCATCTAGGAAATACAATCCTCCGCTTTGACTTGTTATTGCATGCATAATTCTGTCATACGCTATGCGTTGTTCTGGAACCAATTTCGGTAGATTTGTTTGCACATATGTACCCAATTCGTCGACATCAAAGTGTTTTTCTCGTTGGAAATCACGATCGAAAAGGTCGTTCGCAGACCGATTCGGTGCAGCCATTCCCAATTGCACCAGTGCTTCGTTAGCGATTGCCACACATATATCCTCAATCGGAACCAGTGCCTCATTATACACGTTTGGGGTGAATTGAATGTCCGGAGTTTGAATCGTTGCACGCAAGCGATAAAGGATGTCTTCACTCATGTAGTCTTTGTATTTTTCCCAAAGATTTTTTGGATTGGATGGGAAACACGTTGTCAATATGATTGCAAATAACGTGCGTATTTGCTGTGGTTGAGCAGTATTCGATGCATCAGCGAGAGAAGTGTGCCAATGCGCATCGTTTTCAAGAAGATTTAATTTTTGGCAAGCTTCACGATAAGTGCAACATACTTGACCGTTTACTGTTCTCAGTTCTTGGAAGGATGTCGGTCCACGTACGTTGATTAACAGTAATCGCAAATAAAAGCATTCTGCATTGTTTGGGTGAACAGTATACAGACGGCCTAATGCGTCGGTTGAATATAAATTGGGATGTCCTTCAACTGCTTTACCTTGTTTGCGACGTTGAAACTTTTTCGCTGATGCATTCCACGTGTAGTATGTTGGCACTTCAGAGTAAAGTAGCGTCTTTGCAAACATATCATCCCGGCACAATGAGAAAAATGCAGTTAACGTCGTTGTTGGTGGTGACAATGCTCTTGCACGTGCATTTTCTGTTGTGAAGTACACGCGTTGTCCATTTTCAAGGTGCACTGTCAAATGAACAACTGTTGGATGTCGTTCATGGATTGGAAATGATAAAATGCGCCATACCGCTTCATTGCTGCTAATGTAGCGCCCCAGTTGATATTAGTCGATTTCATCCATAGTTGCAGTTGCATTTCCCACTCCAAAAAGTGCCATGTTCGCTTCCTTTGTTGACATACTTACAAATATACTTGATTGATTTCACCGAATTGCAATACTCGACGTTGATGTGTGCTTTGTACGTTTTAGAGAGTAACGGTGAATAAGGTACAGTCTAACGATTATCAACCTCAACATCATTGTTTCGTACTTTTAAAATGACGCTTTTCCCGCCACCTTCAGTTGATAGTCGACGATAGAGTGGATATCCGTCATTGCCAGTGATAGTCTCCGTAAGTAAGTTTCTTGAGTATCGCTTCGTGCATTTTCCATCAGACATGCATGGTGAATTGTTGTTGAGTAAGCCACATAGACCTTGAATCATGTTTTTGGTGATGACTTCAAATAAGTCTGGATCAATGTCGATATCTGGTATTTCTGCTGAAATGACTTGATAAATTTGATCTGGTGTGAATTTTTCGATCAAGCAAATCAAAATGTGTGAATGTGGCAATCCTCTTTTTTGCCATTCAAAGGAATACATCCAACAGCGTATCTCTCCAAAAACATGATGCTTGACATGAAATCCATTAAGGAATTCAATTTTTGCTTGAACACACGCGCGGAAATATCATGACGATCCGATGATGATTGACCTGTTAACAAAAGTTCTTTTATTTCATCCCACGTAGGATTGCACGTGAATGTAATAAAGAAATCTGGGCGGCCATATGCGCGAACATATATCATTGCATCTTGTGCGTATTCATGCATGTGCCTTGGACTCCCTGAAAATGTGGCCGGTAGTATGGCCATTTTTCCCAATTTATTGGTATTCACATTGCCATCATTAACAACTGCATCACGTAAATGAATGTATTCTTCGGAACGCAACTTGGTTTGATTTAATCGAATGTAGAGGAGTCGTTCGGATTCGATTTTCGCATACATGTCGACAATATATTGATGGAACAATTGTCGGCATTTCAAGATATGATTTTCAGCGTTTTCACGAATCATTAATCGATATGAATAGTAATTCATAGCACTGACTTTCTTATTCGTTTCCTCATCTGTTTGTGGATTTCTCAATTTGATGTTGAAATGATATCCATCTTCTCCTTGCCAAAATAAAATCGGATATTGCAATCCGTCGTATGAGCGATGAGTTTCTAAGACTCGCTGAACATCACCATTTCTGCGATGAAGAATTATATCACGCGAGTTAAATTCCTCGCCAACTATAACGATCGCCACTTCATCAATTGTTGGTGCATTGTACTGTCTTTCATGTTGGCCGACAGGTGTTTTGTCTGCTCTAACTACAACTTTGAAGTCATCAGCTGGCATTTGTTCAAGGGCAGTTCTGAACAATCGAATTAATTCGTTATGTTGATCGAACAACGTTTGTAATGCAGCGACAATTTCTCGTTTAGTGCCTGGAATAATTCGACAACGTTGATCGATTTGTTCATCAGTGTTTCCCATGAAATAAATTTGAAGAAACTTGTGATCTGCGTTCGGAAGTGGCAGTAGTGATCCTGCACGATGATATATTTGCCCTTGCACTTTCAATGTTGGCATGTAATTCTCGCACACGATATTTGTTGCACCGAACCATGTCATTTGGAAACATGAATTATACTTGCGTATGTTTGCTAAGAAGTGTTTCGACTGGCTTGTGTTACCTGATACCAACGTTGATAATGGTTCGGGTGGTGAATGTAATTCTGGCAATTTTACTTTTCCACCCGCGCAGCATATTCCTAGTGTTTCATTCCTAAATTTGAGGGCACTACAATGCACGCATAATTTATCCATTTTTCCAATAACCACACATAGATGAAGACCATAATCATTTTTAGAAGCGTAATGGAATGCAGCTAGATTTAAATTAGCGTGCAGTGTTCGTCTGGTTCGTGCAGTGCGTAATCGAACGCTTTCCGGTTTTGCTTCCCGTTGCCCGTCTGTTTCAGTCGAACGGGCTTGAGCAGTGCGTACCCGAACGGTTTCCAGTCTTGCTTCCCGATGCTCGTCTGTTTCAGTCGAACGGGCTTGAGCAGTGCGTACTCGAACTATTTGCAGTCTTGCTTCCCGTTGCTCGTGTGTTTCAGACGAACGGTTGGTTGGTTGGTTGGTTGGAATTTTAGGGCGTCGGCTACTATGGCCATTTTGCGCCCGACAGAAAGACTGAAAATCCACAGTTTATGGGCCAAAAGTTTAAAAAATCAGATGGAAAAAAAAAACCACATAAAAACGTGAATGACAAAAATGAAAAAACAATAAAAATTATGACTATGAGATTTTAAAAACCCCTTTTAAATTTAAAAAACCGACATTTTTCTCCAGGGTTCTCCCGTAATATGAAAAATTTGTATAGGTTCTGTGTAAATCATTAGTGTGTAAAGGGCACTAACTGACTATAAAATAGATGATTAAAATTTAATTTCTTTTGGGTTGTCGCCTAATAAAAACTCATGAATATGATTAGTGTGTAAATGGCACTCAATGAAACCTGTACTTAATGATCAAATATATACAATGTAAAAGCAATAAAAGAATGACTATATGAATTTAAAAACCTGAATAATTTTTAAAAAAATAAATACTTTTTTAAAAATTTTAGGATTGTTCACCAGCAAAAAGTCTAAGGAATGATTCAGTCCTAAAGAGCGTCGTAGCTTAGTGTGTAAAGGGCACTGGATTAAAATATGCTTAATAGTTAGCATTGCTCCACAAGAACACAATGGAGCTGGTTCTTTTTTAATAAATGGATGTGAGTAAGACGGCTGTGACCAATCCTAAGCCGAGTAAGAACAACATCTTCCCATCTAATTGTTAGACAAGATAAGGACCACGGTGTGATGGAACGCTTGACTTCAAAAAGTTTATTAGCTGGGTTAAGAGGCCAAGACTCCTGCCAAGAAGATTTGAGTTTCTTGGAAATCACCGGGTGTAGATGCTCGGGGATTGACAGCAATTCCGAGATCGGTACCTGAGTAATAGCGTGTTCTGCCGCCTTATCAACCCGTTCATTTTGCTGGATACCCATATGACTAGGGATCCAGACAAAATGAATTCTGGTACGTTGGAAATCCAAAAAATAAAGGTATTCCTGGATTCTTTTGACAAAAGGATTTTCAGAATTGAAAGATTCCAAAGATTGCAAAGCGCTCAGAGAATCAGAGAATATCCAGATATTGGAATTTGGATATTGAAAACAAAACTCTAACGCTTTGGCTAACGCAACCAATTCCGCTGAGAAGATGGAAAACTCGTTTGGCAAATGATAGGAGAATATAGTATTATCTATAAGGAATGCACAGCCAACCCCGTCCTCTGATTTGGACCCATCTGTATATATGTGGAAGCCATCAGGAAGGGTTTGTAAAAAAACCTTAAAAAGCTCCAAAAAATTTGATTTTTTCCCACCGAATAAATTGTAATTTACATCTGATTAAGGAAGAATCCACTGAGGGACATCTGACCTGTCGGGTATGCATGGCTGGAAATGACAGGTTCAGGCTCTCCAGAAGATTCTGGAACCAATTGTTGATGCTTCTTAAGAGTGATGGGGAGGGATTCTAGGTTTACCAAATAGACAGGCAAAAGCT
>JAHWFO010045138.1:0-14480 GCA_023313115.1 Rhysida immarginata | reverse complement strand
TTTTTTTGACAACACCTGTAAAAATTCATTTTTTTATTATATTTTCTCATTTAATATTAAAATTTGAAGGGATATATAATAGTAATGTGCATCTGAAAAAAAATAATTAGCAATTTATCTGTAATAGAATTTCATTTATATGCATTTAAATTTTGCAATGTGTTATATGGAACTCACATAGCTAAAAATGGCCTGATTGGGCCACCTCCGCTTGGAAAAGGTGAAGTATGCAAAATTTCATCAAGAACGGAATAAAATTCTCTGTTTGCATAAGAAACAAACAAACAAACAAGCCCAAAAACAAACATCTTTTTTTATACAGGGAGATTTAGTCATTTTCTGACCATCTCTGTACTATGATTTATTGACCCAATTGTATTTACAAATTTAGCATTTGAGTATGATGTTTTAGGCAGTTATTATTTTTCACTCCCGTGGAAAAGTCTTGATGATTTGGTCAATGTGGCTACCACGAAGTTTTGAACTGCTCGCAGCCTAATTGTGAATTTGTTCATAACTCTATCCAGGTTTTCTGCATCTACAAGGGTGTAGCAGTCGACGATGCTTTGTCGCAGCTGGTCTAGGGTTCTTGGTTGTGAACATACTGTCTTTAAGAAAAATCACATGTGTTTAGGTCAGGATTTGTAGGGGGCCAATGAAAGCCACACCGCATCATTCTGGAAACCTGTTTGAAATGACACGATTTCCGAATTTCTGATTTAGAAACTCTAGCACTTCATTGGTTGTGTGAGGCCTAGCCCAATCTTGTTGAAACCGTTGATGTCGAAGCGGTATACGCCTGCTTCGCAGCTTGGGGATGAAGAAGGATTTCAAAATGTTAAGGTACACTTGTAACATTATGGTGTCCACAAAAAAGAACGGACCAATGATGCCTCTTTTGGAAATCGCGCACCAAGCTAAAACCTTTCATGGAAATTGGTTTGGAACAAGAGTGGAAGGGGATTCCACAATCTCGGCTGGACAATGATATTTTCTATGCCTCATTGCTCTCTGTGTTTTGGCAGTCCAGTCAACACGTGGTTGTTAAATTCATCAACCAATCAGCGCTGAGCTTGCTGGGAACCCCAAAAACGAACGTTGCGTTTATTAACGTTACCTAACAGATGGAAAAAGGCTTCATCTGACACCCACAGGTTGTCCACAATGTCCTGATTGGCTTCCATTTCTGCTCCAAACTTCATCGCAAATTCTTGTCGATTCTGCCTTCCTGTGTCTGTTAACTCCTAATAAACATGGATCTCTTCTACAGGAACAGGTGTAAATCCTTTCCCTAAATTCGCTATGTCGTGGTATACAAAAGTCCTTCTTCAATGGATAGACGGTGGACACAATGTTTAGTAGGGAAATCGACCAACCTTATGCGAATATTTTAACAATTTTGGCCGTTCGAAAACGAGCTTCGCTCCCGCCTTTTTTCTTGCCTTTAACACATCAGTGGCACGAAATTCCTTGACAAAATTCATGATTGCTTACCTGCCTGGTGCGTCTCAACACTTATACTCTTTCCAGAACTTTCTTTGCAGTGGTTGCAGGTGATTTTGTTTCGAAATACCATTCGACAACATTGCGTTTCTGCTCTGTTGATAAAGCAGGCGCCATTTATCAACAATACGATTTTCATGCAGCGCCGTTGCAATAATACAAACTCCAAATATTTAGAAAGTCGTAATGCTGCTCATATTCTTTCAATTGGTTATCCCTAATGCACGTCATTCGAGTGTTTTGATCAGAAATTGACTGAATAACCATGTATGTATAGTAAGATTATTTTAATTTATGACCTTATCCATTGGACCAGGATTATGGTCC
Organism: Rhysida immarginata; assembly: GCA_023313115.1. Taxonomy (NCBI): domain Eukaryota; kingdom Metazoa; phylum Arthropoda; class Chilopoda; order Scolopendromorpha; family Scolopendridae; genus Rhysida; species Rhysida immarginata. Next base: position 12,650 of record JAHWFO010045138.1, on the reverse strand, counting down.
AATAGACACTGTCAATGCTTACTACACATCACATAACAAACAACGTGTTTTGACAATTCATTAGAAATACAACTTAAAATTAATGATAGTCGAAGTTGTTTCGATTGTAGAGTTTCATATATGCCTATATATTTCTGGAAATTTTCCTGGCTAAGACATGGCAGGTAGCAAACAAAACTACTTCTAATAATGTGTTAAGATACATTGTAATTTAGAGTTAATGATAATCAAGAATATTTCAGAGTTCCGCTATTTTGGGTTACAATTGTAAGGCTTGCTGATACCTTTACATAAATGTAATGACCAGGCTTATATGAATTTATAAATGATATGAATTTAAATGCGCCATTAATTTTGATTACTAATTAAAATAATAAACCCGACCTATATTTATTGTTATTTCTCTGCATTCTCGGTTCGTGCCTGGAAAGACATTTAGAAAGAATAAACGACTCATTCAAACAATAACAAACCAATTTTTTCTAGGAAAGAAATTATTAATAAAAGATACATAATGCTGTTACTTCGGATGTTAATAGAGAATCAATAGATCCTAGCCAATAATGATGATAATTCAATTAAATACCATTAATCCCATCTACTTATCAATTCAACCATATTAAAAGAATATGCATTTTTAGCCATAGGAAAACAAAGCATGCCTTTACTGATATCGACTGGTCGCACGTCGGAGTTGTGGATCTTGCTTCCGTCCAGGAATATAATCTTCGTTACTTGTGTAGTATTTTCTTACTTCTGGGCATAGAAAACTTATATTTAAGGGTCATTCTTGAAGAAGGGTTGCTGCATGGTTTTACTTTTTAAGAAGACCTCCAAATCGAGTGAACTAAAGAAAAATCTATGTGACGTGGACAAATCATTCAAAATGTAAAACAAAATAATTTTGAATATCTCTGCCGAAATCCTAAAGGGAGCTGGGTAGGCTGCAATGGGTTTTGCAGGAATTCTGGATGACCAGGATCCTGGCCCACTTACACTGCCTCCAGAACTCGGACAGAACTAATAATTATAAAGCTGCTAGTCTATCATTGATGAACACCTCATCTCAGGTCAATAGACTGATTTTTCCTCTCAGGTTTGCATAGTTAAAGGAGGCTGAAAGGGACAACCTTGCGACGTGACATGCTAAATCTGAGAGGTCATTTAGAGGGGTCATTTTGAGTTCATGTGGGTCTCCTTCCCCTCCTTTCTTTCCGACGGTCTGTCTCTGTCTTCGACTCCCAGAAAACCCTTTGGTCACTGTCTTAATAGCTCAAAGCAATTAGAGTCGACTAACACACATTCCAGATGGTAGTTCTGCCTTTTTCTTCTGTCTATTTATCCCTGTCGGTTCGTTTGTATAGGGTTGCACTGCCTTTCCTAAAAGGTGTAATAAACTTCCCAAAAATGCTAATGGATTCGGGAAAGTTGCTTTTTGCTCTCTGAATGCCAATAGATCACGCAGAGATGGACATCAACCCTGTTTCTCACTAGGGAGAAAAGAAACCAGATTTCTGGCTGATCATAACTAATTAATTGGAATCGTTCATCCCAAAAACAAAATGAAAAACTTATATATCCCAACTTAGGTTTCCTTTAGAAAAGGTTTTAATAAATCATATCTAAAATAGTAATGATCTCTCCTTAAATGCAAACAGCATGATTTTAATAATTTAGGATTAAAACTAAAGACTGATGATTATTCAACAAAATATTGAATTATTTTAGATACTTGAAATCTAAATATTCCTAATGTATTTTACATATTTTGGCGAATTTACATATATATTGACTGTGACCTTACAATGCCTCCCTTCTTTTAGTTCGATTTCGCTTGATAAAATTGGGGTCTGATTCGTCCTGACTTCGGGTCTATATGCTTCAGTGTGACGTTATTTTGCTTAGGCCATTACGCTTAGAACATAATATGCATCAGATAAAACAATCAAAATCATTGAACTTATCATAAAATAATATAGTTACTTTTTTCTATCAGTAAGTTAATGATATCTATTATTGTAAAACATATAAAATCAAGATGTTTTATGTTTTTTGGAATATAGGCAATTATTTACATAAGTAAAGGGTTTCAATAGAATTCATTCATGAAGGCATGTATAAAACTATTATAGAGTTCAATCGAGTTCACAAAGTCTTAATAGTCACTCCCATTTTAATTGTTACACATTCAAATTCATAAAAAAACATTAAGTATTCAATAAAAAATTATCTTTATATATAAAAATTCAGGCTCAGGATGCGTCTGTAAATGTTCTAAAAACTTTTGAACCACTTATCCAATTGAGCTCATATTTGCAACATATATTCCTTAGCTCCAGAGTAAGGTTTACATGTCCCTAAAGTAGGCGGGGAAGGGGTAAAAATCATATATCTTATTTTATGTTTGTTTGTTTACTCAAGAGATGGCGCAAGAGTTTGTTTATCTTGTCCTTGAAACCGAAACTGGACTAACGAAAAAAACTTTCTCTCGGGAAACGTTTTCCTCCGGAAATGTAGAATTGTTTGCATATTTCAAGTAGCAAACGCAAGTTTTTTGCTGTCCTGCTTCTGCGCAGTTACTGCTGTTTCGGTTTCAATCGAAAGGTCTCTATAAAAATTCAGGGTGCGTGTGTAAATGTTCTCAAAACTTTTGAACCACTTAACCTTTTGAGCTCATACTTGCACCAGATGTTCGTGAGGTTCAGGGTAGGGTTTACATGTGCTGAATGTCAGGTTGGCCCAAAGGTGAAAGGGTAAAAAATAATATTTTGCTTGATCTGTCTGTCTGACATGAGTTGACGATATGCGCGCAACAGACGGTATGCGATATATACCAACAATGGGCGAGGTCAAAAATGCTAACACCGAGTTGAGTTAGTGAAGAAAGCCATTGTTGCTACGACAGTCAACAATACGTTAACAATTCAGCAATAACCATTGTTTCACAAACCCAACTCGGTATTTGCATTTTTGACTTCGCCGAATGTATGCCATGTCCTACAATGCAGAGTAAAGTTTCTGCAACAATATGGCATAAAAAATTACTTTGGCTAAAGTCACGGATAAAGAAATACAGGATGGGAAACTCCATTGTTTAAAGCGTGATTTTTTTTCACTGGTGCTCTCTGGCCATTTGCGTGGGCATTACTTTCTGTCTAGCATACAATTTTACTTTTCCATATTGGCCTCGATGGCTCAGTGGTTGCGTGATCTCCTCTGATCAACACCTCCTAGGCAGAAGGCCTGATAACGGAAACGTCACACATTGTTACATCATCATTAGTCGACCAAATTTAGGGCTTATTATTGGTAGAAAAGGATAAACAATGGTCGACTAATGATGATGTAAGAGTGTATGACGTTTCCGTTTTCAGGCCTTCTGTCTAGGTGGTGATGATGTAACGTTGCTCTGATGCTCGTAGATGTGGCTTCGATCCCGGCCGAGGACGACGGGGATTTTTGCAGCGGGAAAATACTATTATATAAAATGAAAGAGCGAAAATGTATACACTCACCCATTCATTCATTCATTAAGAAATTTATGAAGCCTACATGTTGAAATTGGGCAGGTATATTTCTCTCGGCTTCTAAGTGATAGAGGGATAAAATCTAAGCAACATTTACTTCTTTCATTTTTTTCTCTGGGGCATTGTTTTTGATATAAAAAAGTTGAAATCCTACCTGCAGGAAACAGTTGTTTGGAATCTGCGGAGACACTTAAAGACATTGGTATACGAGACACAAGTGGGATCCGATGAAGAGCTGGTAGCCGGAAACGCCATAGGTGCGGACTAGATTCGCGAAGAACCAGGAACTTTTGAACTTTTTACGTCAGTCCGTGCGGCGACGTTGTGAAGCATGCATTCATGCCAGAGGGAGTGAATTAGAACACTTATTATTGATGAACATAGGAAAGAAAATTCCACAGCATGGCTTTGAACCAGGAACCTTCTGCTCACCGTACAGACGTGCCAACCAATTGCGCCACTGTGGACATGGAAGCATTAACGCTCTTTACATGTCCTTAGGACTGGTTAGAGCAGTACCCAGTTCGTAGATTTTTATTTATTTTTTATAAATTTTGTATTACGAAAAATTCTAATAAAAAGATATTCATTAGAAGCGTCATATACTATTTTATGTTTGTGCTAATTTTTAACACTCTTTCTTTAGTAACAAAAAGTTATCGATTTTTCGTCCGAACTTTCCTACTGCGTATAATCGCTCTGGGCATTGGAACTTTTAATGTTTTGAACCCAATTTTATCAATGAAGACAAAGGGATAGAAAGTGGGTCTTGAAGATATTCCTGTTCTACTTTTTGAAGGTCATTAAGAATCCGAAATCAAATTTCAGATATTCAAACTTTTTAGTGCACAAGCAAAGTCTTGGGGGCAGCAGTCCTATGGAGGCAGAGTCTGTGATTATTTATTGATAAATATTGTATTTTTGAAATTCTGACTTCGGATTCTTAAACACATGAAAAATTAGAATAGGAATGTTTGTAAGACACACTCTCTATCTCTTTGACTTCATCGATAAAATTGGGTTCAAAACTTTAAAACTTCTACACTTTCAGGGCCTCTATCTCTTAAACGGTTGAATAAATTGATAAAACACCAAGAATAAAACATTTCTTGGAATCTGTGTATATTCTAAATATAAGATTAAAAACAGGGCTTACTATTTAAGATTTCAAAGTAACCCCCCCCCCTAACTAATGAATTTTCACCACGAAATAACTCACTATTGATTATGGACATATTTTCGTACAGTGCTTAATTTCCGAGAAATCTGCCATGTTACCAGAATTTTTGACACCCTGTAAATTAAACAATTTGAAATGACGTGTCATGAATGAATATAAATTAAAATTATTGATAGTCTAATTTGGTTCAAAAGCACCTGGGATTTAGTGGAACCATTGTGGTTGACTGAACCTTTCTATGCTAAAATGTGACATATAATATATCAAAACACTTCAAATGATGCGTCATGTTAAATAAATGTTATATTTATATAACATGGTGTAATGGTTAAATTATGGTTCATTGGAAGTTTCAATGCTAAGATATGACATGTTATATATCAAACAACTTAGAATGATGTGTCATAAATGAATAAAACGTAAAATTAATGATAGTTGAAATAGTTTTAAGGGCACCTGGTTCAGCGGAACCATTGTGGTTTATTGGGACATTCAGTGCTGAGATATGGCAAGTTATATAGGAAAAAACTTGGAATGGTGTGTAATGAATGACTCCAACGTAAAATTAATGTTAATCGAATTGGTTCGAAGGCACCTGCTTTAATGCTAAGATATGGCATGTTTTATATCAAACAATTTGGAATGATCTGCCATGAATGAATATAAAGTCAGATTATTGATAGTCTATATAGGATCAAAGGCGCCTGGTTTAGTAGAACCATAATGGTTCACTGGAGCTTTTAATGCTAAGAAATGGCATGTAATATATCAAACAACTTGGAATGATGTGTCAGAATTATTATAACGTAAAGTAATGATATTCGAAATTGGTTCAATGGTACGTGGTTTAATGCTATCATTGTGGTCCATTGAAACTTTCAATGCTAAGATATGACATGTTATATACAAACAACTTGGAATGACGTGTCATAGATGAATATAACGTAAAATTAATGATAGTTGAAATATTTTTAATAGCACCTGGTTTAGTGGAACCATTATGGTTAATTTGACCATTCAATACTAATATACTGCATGTAATATATCAAACACCTTGGAATGATGTGTTATAAATTAATATAACGCAAAATTCTTGATAGTTAAAATTGGTTCAAAGGCACCTGGTGCCTGTAATACAGGGTGGGGAAATGTAACTTTCTTTTTTGAAATGTGCGCAATTCATGCTGTAGCGGGACAGGAGTGGTCTCATTCCACAGGCGTAGTTCTAAAGTTTTGTTCTCTTCCAACTCCGTCACCATGATGCGTCGGAACAGTGAAGTGTGAGCGTTTGCTGTCGAGGCCTGTTTTACGAACGGTTCATCTATGATGGCAACCCAGCGCGCCTTTCGACGGTGGTTCAGTACATCAGTTGTTACATGGATCACTACGCTCAGACAAACATCGAGTATGACAAGCCGAAGAACTGGATTCCCTCGGCCAATCAGATCACGTGTGAACATTGAGGCAGTAAGAGCTTCAGTCTAGCGATCCCAACGGCATTCTGCGCGCAAACATGCGTTTGCCTTTGGACTTTCCGATCGCTCAATGAGGCGAAGTCTTCACGATGACCTTCATTACTATCATTACTAGCTGGCGATTGTGCAGGAACTCTCCGAATGCGACTTCAATTTCCGGGGGAAATCATGTGAGGCACTTCTCAAAAACATTCCTGAGGACACAATTGTTATTTTCAGTGATGAAGCCCATTTTAACTTAACTGGATGAGTCAACAAACAGAACATGCGCTACTTGACCGACAACAACCCCCGAGAATTGCATCAAACGCCTTTGCATTTATCTAAAGTCACAGTGAATAATTTATAAATAAACTCTTTAACCACAACAGTATAATTACAAGAAAAATAAAACCTGATCTTGCTGGAAGCACTTTTCGAAAGCCAAGCTTTCATTATTCAACAGCCGATGAGAACCTCGAGTAAAACTGAGAGAACTAACCTTTGAAAATTGTTCAAGGTATTATAAGGAACAAAGAACCAATCAGAAAAATAAGCAACTATTTTCTCTGATTGGTTATCTGGTTCACCCAAGTAATTAATACTGTTACTTTGGATGTTAATAAAGAACCAATAAATCTTAGCCAATAAAGATGATAATCCAATAAAATAACATTATCTACTTATCAATTCAACCATATCAAAAGAATTCGCTTTTTTGGCCATAGGGAAACAGAGCATACCTTCAATGATATCGACTGGTCGTACGTCTGCGTTGTGGATCTTACTTTCGTCCGGGAATGGAATCTTCGTTACTTTCGTAATATTTTCTTACTTCTGGGCATTGCAAATGAGCGGGGCATAGAAAACTTATATTCAAGGGTAATTGTCGAAACAGGGTCGCTGCCTGGTTTTACTCGTTAAGAAAACCTCGAAATCGAGCGAACAAAAGAACGTCTAAAAAATCATTGATGTGGGAAAATCATTAAAAAATGTAAAATAAAATAATTTTGAATTACTCTGCCGAGATTCTAATAGACAGCTGGGTAGAATGCAATGGGTTTTGCAGGAATTCAAGATGACTAATATCCAGGGCCCTTTTATGCTGCCTCCAGAACTCCGACAGAGTTACTAATTAAAAAGCTGCCGGTCTATCAATGATGCATGCCTCATCTCTGGTGAATAAATTGATTTTCCTTTCTCGGGTTTGCATGGGCTGGAAGTATTCAAGAATCATGTGACAACCTTGTAACATCATATGCTAAATCTGAGAGTTCATTTAGAGAGGTCAACTTGAGTTCATTTGGGTCTCCTTCCCCTCTTTTCTTTCTGCCTGTCTCTGTGTTCGATTCCCAGAGACCCCTTGGGTCACTGGCTTAATAGCTCGAAGCAATTAGGGTCTCCTCCCATACATTCCAGAGAAGTTTTGCTACTTTCTTCTCTCTATTCAATCCTGTCGGTTCATTTGTAAAGGGTTGCACTGCCTTTCCTAAGAAGGGTAATAAACTTCCCAAAGAATACTAATGGATTCGGGAAAGTTATTTTTTGCTCTTTGAATGCATATAGATCACAGGGAGATGGACATCAACCCTGTTTCTCACAAAGGAGAAGGGAAACCAAATGTCTGGCTGGTCATAACTAATAATTTGGAATCGTTCATCCCAAAAATAAATGAAAAACTTATATATCCCAACTTAGGTTTTCTTAATAAAGCATATCTAAATGAGTAATGATCTCTCCCTTAAATGCAAACAGCATGATTTTAATAATTCAAGATTAAACCTGAGGACTAACGATTATTCTTCATAACATTTAATTATTTTAGATAGTTGAAATCTAAATATTTCGAATGTAATTTCCATATTTTGGCTTATTAGCATATATATTATGTGTGACCTTACACAATTATGAACGACTTTTATGCTTTTACGGAAAATGCTCTTATATGGCATTAACAGATCAAACAACATTTAATAACGCATCATAAATGAATATAACATAAAATTCGTAATAGTCGAAAATTTTTAAAATTAGGAGGTTAAGTGGTACAATCATAAATTTTAGATCTTTTAGATTTAGGGGATAGCTTATAAAACAGCTAGTTATGATGTGCCATGAATGAATGGTTCATGGTGGTAGAATGGTTCATGGTTCATGGTTCATGGTTCTTGGTGGTAGAATGGTTCATGGTTTACTTGTTTGTGATAGTCCTTTTCTAATTTTCAATGCTAAAATATGGCATGTAATGAATGAATATAAAGCAAAATAATGAAGCGAAACTTATTCAAACGTACGTGTTTCAAGTGTCACATTTCGGTCATTAGAAGTTTTCAATGTTATGAGATACAGGGTCAAGATACATTAATATGACCACCTCTCCTCAAACATATTGGTACATCCCATTGTATGCATATGAAAAATCATTGCATATAATTAAAAGCTGACAATAGCAGACATGTAGTAGCATTCATTATGTAGTTATTGTCGCCATCATGGGCAGAGCAAGTGATCATTCAGACCTCCCAAAAAGGATGATCATTGGTTATCGGGCTAAAGGGGGTAGCATTTCAGAAGCGGACACCTTTGTTAACTGCTCTAGAGCTGCTGTTGTAAAGGTGTACCGCGACTGGACGAACCAAACAGTTCAGAGTAACTGAAGAGGTAGCTTTGGTGACCATCAGTCCTAGAGGCGAGTGTCGCTTGCGATGCCTGACAAAGACCAATAAGCGTGCAACTGTAGAGCAACAGACACAGCAAACAACAGTGGGACTACCAGGTGTATCAGCACCACGACAGTGCAACGCTCCCTCTTCAGGTAGGTGCTTCGGAGCAGGATTATGGTAACAGCAACCATGTTGATGTCTGTGCATCACAAGAGCGTCTCTAATTCACAATGGACTATTGCCATTGGACCTCGGTTGCTTTCTCTGACGGTTTCTGGTGACCAGATTGGATGGACGATGGAGAATTTGCCGGAAAGCATCTGAGAACATTATCCTGACACCATCGTTAGCAAACGACAGGCTGGTGGGATAAGTGTGACTGTTTGGATGTCTTCATGGTATGGTCTGAGTCCACTTATACCATGGCAGGGTACACTGAATGCTCTTCATTAACTGACCATCGTTGCAGACCAGGTACACCCCTTCCTATCAAAGTGTTTTCTCAGGGTGATGATTCTTCAGTGTTTCAACGAGACAATGCTCTCTGCGATACTGCCAAAATTGTCTACGACTTGTTCGAGGAGCATAAGGGGGTGAGAAATGTGGGTTGCTTCCCCAGCGAGATGGCATCCTGGTATGCAGGGACAGGCTACTGTGCTATATAAGACAGAAACAGGACATGCTCGTATGTTCTGGAGAAATGACAATTTAAACCATCTATCTTTTACAAAAGGTGCTTATATTACGCCCACCTGTCTACAAAATAACGATTTCTTTCCTCGGGCAAGCATTCATGATACAACCATTGAGCAGTTGCACTGTATCATGAATGCTTTTATATATCAAACGCACGTCAGCCTGTACTTCATGTGTGAAGTGGTACACCATGGTACACGGAGAAACGTTCAGCGCACGCTCTCTTGATTTCAAACCACATTGTGTGTGTGTCTGTGTGTGGACAGTTATGTGACAAACAGAAACTGAATAGAGACAACATTGCAACCTCATTTGCATCTGCTATGCACCTGTCCATTATGTATTTCCAGTTGACAATAATATTTCCCTATATGCCAGGAAGCCACTTGCTGGAAAAAGAACCCTCTTTTTTCTCCCGATATACCTGGTTACTGTTACATCATATTTAAAAGATCTCGCAACATATAGAGTGAAGAAGAGGTCTGGATATTCACCTACAATAAGCACGAGAATGCCAGAGCTCCACTCTCATCTGCATCCAATTCTGAAATCATTGATTTGAAAATTCAATTTGGATTGGCTAATATTATACGAACTGATATTATACAGTAAGTCAAATTTCTTGCAAGTGATTTCCAACGTTTTTTCACTCTTTCAAAGTTTAGAGATAAAAAACTATTATAATTTTAATCATTATTAATTATTTTTATTATGTTGGATTCAAAACTGTTTATTATTCTAACTGACTCTGACCGATCCAAGCTTTGGGCAGAATATAAATTTTTCTAAAGAATTTTCTGAAGGCGCTTTTTTTCCTTTTTAAATAAATGTGATTTTTCTAACGCTCGCTGGAAATAAAACTTTTTATGGATGTCGAATTGAATTCAATTCTCAATAAATCAATTTCTATATATATATACGAGGGAGTTCTGACTCTATGTTCATAGGAACAAAATGATCACTATATCAAAGATGTTTCATAAATGAAAATAATGTAAACTTAAGCCTAGAAAAATTTAGTTTAATGGTACGTATTTTAAGGTACAAGTATGGTCTATTGATAATGTCGATATTAACATTTGTCATTTAAAATATCATATCAAAAACTTGAAATGACATTCATGACTAAACAAAAAATAAATTAATTCTCAATAAAATAAACTAGTCTAAAGGTACGTGTTTTAATGGTACCTTATGAACCACTGGAAACATGCAATGCCAAGATAAGGCATATAATTATCAAGCAGCCTGTATTGTACAATAATGATAGTCGAAACAGATTCAAAGGCACGCGTTTTAATGGCAACAGTATGTTCCTTTGAAATCTTTTAATGATCAGATATGGCGTGTAACATACTAAACAACTTGTATTGAAGAGTTCTAAAAGAATAAAACCAAAACTTAAAGATGAGCGAATTTCTACATTGGTACGTGTTTAAGTGGTACTAAAATAATCTTTTGAAAACATTCATTGCTAATATGTGGCATATAACATTCCAGACAAAGTGCATTGACGTTCAATTATACTTCATTATACAAGAAATTGTGTCAAAATTACTTGGTTCAGTGTAATTATCATAATCCATTGGAAACTTTCCATGCTAAGGTATGGCATATAACATTTCACACAACTTGTAGCGACTTGCAATAGATGTATATTAGATAAAATAATGATAGTCGAAATGGATTTAAAGGTACGTGTTTTAGTGGTAACTCTATGATTATCTGGAAACTTAGTATGGTTGGATATGGTGGTGAACATATAAGCAATTTGTAATTACGTGTCATGAATGAAGATAACGTATAATTTAAGGAACTCAAAATTATTTTCAGTTGACTTTTTTAGTTGTACTATTATGGTCCACTGTCTGATATGTTTAATCGATTGTGTAGAGGCAATAGCCTCTGCAACGCCTCTGCTTGTTGCACCCAGAAAGTTAATGATTCGCTGTCGTTTTCTTGAGGCTGTGTCTCTGAAACTTTCACGGCTTATACATGGCATATAACAAATCAACCAACGTGTAACGACGTCTCATTAAAAATACAATGTAAAATTAATGACAGTCGAAATCAAATCAATATTACATGTTTTATACGATGTTATATTGTCTTTTGTATACTTTCCTGGCAGGAATATGCTAACAACTTGTACTACGTGTCATGAATGAATATAACTTAAAGTTAATGATAGTCGAGATTGTTTCAGAGCTTCGTCTTTTAATAATTTAATTAAGGTCCACTGAGAACTTTCAGTGCTTGTAACAGATCAAACATATCGTAACAACGCATCATGATTAAATATAACGTAAAATTAATGATAGCCGAAATTAATTCAAAATTACGTGGTTAAGTGGTACCATTATGGTCCATTAAAAAATTTTAATTTTCAGATTCCGCATGTTACATATAAATGTGCTTGTTCTGACGTTTCATATAAATCTGCTTAAAATTAATAATTGTCTAATTTTTTTTATGATACACGATTAGTAATACTATTATTGTCTTCTTGAAACTTTCAATGCAAAAATATGCCATGTAATATATCAACCACTAGTAAGGACATGTAAGGAAATTCAGCAAAATAATGTTATTTGAAATATATTCAAGGACATGTGTTTTAATTGTACCATTCTGGTCTATTATTAACTTTCACTTTTAGGATATACCATCTAATATATTAAAGCACTATAGTCTATTGGAAATTTTCAATTCTAAGATATGGCATATAACACATCGAACAACTTGTAATGAATTTAGTGAATTTTTATAATGTAACAGAAAGGTATTCGCAATTTATATAATAGCACGTGTTTTATTGGTATTATTATGGACGTCTAGATAAAAAAAAACATATACGTAAGAAAACCACAATAAAATTACAATTCTCAAAAATCCATACACAAACAGCAGCACACACAAAAATCAGACTTGAAAAACATACCCAAAGCAGACTAGCACAAAATTAGAAAAAAAAACAGGAAAAATGAAAGTCCCTCCTACTCTTATAGCTCAAGGGTTTGAATGCAGCAGAGGAGTCCCTGGGGACACCCTCATACTCCATCTGACTGTATGGTAATGGTGGCACCATTGGTCTTTGAGAAATCACCCCCGGAACATTCCAGTCTTCCTT
>JAHWFO010045121.1:0-22597 GCA_023313115.1 Rhysida immarginata | reverse complement strand
ATGACCTTAACGATTTTAATGAAGACCTGAAAAAGGCCAACTACTTCCCTGAGAAAGTGATTAGGCTTAAAAAAGCCAAAGGATCAATTGATATGCCCATGATTCTGGTTCTGTTATCAAACACTGAACACAATAAGACACTTAAAAATGTGATCCGCATAGGGCCTTTAGCTGTCAGTGTTGAAATGTTTCGAGGTAATAAGAAACCTTTACAATGCTATAATTGTTTGCGATTTGGCCATGTATCTATGGGTTGCACGGAATCCCCCCGTTGTAACAAATGCGCTAAAGATCATCAGTCAAAAGACTGCCCAAATGTAAAAGGACAAGATCCCCCAAAATGTATTCGATGTAATGGACAACACACCTCCAGTTACACAAAATGTCCTAAATATCCGCAAGTCAGGAGAGTGCAAAGTGCTAAAGTGTCCCCGGAGATTTCCTATGCCTCAATGGTCTCCAAACAAGATAAGAGCATTAACGTGAATGATTTTCAAGAAATGTATAAACAAATTGGCAGTGTATGCAATTTGTTAAACGAACTGGGCAAGAAAATGCCACTGATGAGTGGAATACTTACGAATAAACACTGACAGTATGGCTGATCGATGTTATTCTATTACAAATCGAGGTAAACTTCGTTGCGTAATATGGAACGCCAGGGGGGTCCCCCGGAGGCGTATTGAGTTTTACAACTTCCTAACCCAATGGGATATAGACATAGCATTTCTATGTGAGACACACTTAAGGCCAGACCGCGACTTCAGGCTACCTGGTTACTGTGTCTATCGTAAAGACAGAATTCTTCCCACTACAGTAAAGTCCCCGTCAGGTGGGTCAGCAATTATTATTAAGAAAGGCATTCATCATCGGGAGGAACCAACCCGAGACTATATGGGAATGGAAGCTGCCTCTGCTATCATTACTGATGCCACACTGGGAGAAGTGAAACTAGTGGCTCTATATAATGCGCCCAAGCATAAATTCGATGCCAATGAGCTCGACGAGCTGTTTTCCGGGAATATTCCCGTTATTATGGCGGGAGACCTGAACGCTAAGCACTCGCACTGGAATTCAAGATGCCATAACCAAAACGGTGTCCTTTTGTATGGCTACGTGCAAAAGCAATCTGATATTATTGCAGTAGGCCCTGTGGATGATACATATTATTGTGATCATGCTCCTTCAAGCGATGTACTTGATATTGTGTTGTTGAAGGGCTTCTACAAATCATTCAGTATCTATACTGTCAATGATCTATCCTCAGACCATAAACCAGTTGCACTAAATTTTGATAACGTAAACATTGACCTCAAAGAAGAACTGAGGCTCAAACAAGACTGGAAATTTTTTAGAGAAATTCTCAAAAATGATGACGACCCACTAAATAACGTACATAGTACGAGCGACATAGATACCAATGTGAAAAGGCTTACTGAACGTATAAATGCAGCTATTGACTCTAGTGCTTCGCCCTTAGAGTCGAAGCGAGCTGATCACCTTGATCTCACCCCAGAAATCAAACAATTAATTGAGCAAAGGAATAAGGTTAGAAGGCAGTGGTACCGAACTCGTGATTCATGGCTTAAGACCAAGTATAATAGGCTCACAAGAAGAGTTCACGAGGAGGTAAAAGCACTTCGTAATGCCAGATGGAATGATAAAGTTAAGAGTCTGTCGACCCACGATAACTCTATGTGGTGCATGGTTCGAGCCTTGCAAAACAAGAAAGCCATAAATATCCCACCTCTGTTAGCCCAAAATGGCAAATTCATCACGAATGATGATGATAAAGCGCAGCTTATTGCAAGCTCACTTTCAGAACAGTTTGTCACGCCTACTGATGGTCGGCAAATAGGACTTGATATGTCCGAGAAAGTAAAATCCTGCATAACTGGCTTCTATAGTATTCACGGCAATGAATTCCCAAAACATAGCATTGATGTAAATGAAGTCCTAAGCATCATTAAAAATTTAAAAACGAGAAAAGCTCCAGGTAAAGACTCTATTAAGAACACTGCTTTGAAAAATTTACCTCCAAATAAAATTCAAGATATTGCAAAAGTGATTAACGACTGCTGGAAGAACACTTACTTCCTGGATGCTTGGAAGCAATCAGTTGTCTTAAGCATTCCTAAGCCAGGACAAAATCCTGCAAATCCTGTTAGCTACAGGCCCATCAGCTTGTTACCATCAATTTCCAAAATCCTGGAAAAAACAATTCTCAAGAGATTCATTGAGCACTGTGATGCCAACGATCTCATCCGCGATGAACAATTTGGCTTTCGCTCAAACCATTCCTGCCAACTCCAAACATGGAGGCTCGCAGCGGATATCAATGAGCCCCTTAATCTCTCTATGTACTGTGGGGTCGTTTTTCTCGATGTACACAAAGCCTTCGACCAAGTCTGGCACGATGGTCTTATTTTTAAAATGATTATGGATGGATTTCCTCAAGACGTAATTACTCTGATACACTCGTTTCTCTCCAACCGGTTCTTTCAGGCCAGAGTTGGAGATAGTCTATCTCCTATGTATGAAGTAAAAGCTGGTGTTCCACAGGGTTCAGTCCTGGGGCCAGTATTATTCAATTATTTTATGCGAGACTTCCCAAGTCCTTCTAAATGTAAGCTCTTTTTTTACGCAGATGACGCTGCTATACTGACCTGTGCTCGTCAACCAGCCGTAGTAGTCTCGCGGCTGCAGAAGGCTCTAAAGGAGTGTGAAAGCTGGTTTAGCAAGTGGAGGCTAAAATTGAATGTAGACAAATGCAAGGCGATGTTTGTCTCCAAGAAGAGAAAGAGATCATTAGATTCTCTAACACTATATGGCAAAAAACTGGACTGGGTTGAAACTTATAAATATCTTGGTGTTGTTAGTGACTCTAAACTTACCTGGACTCCCCACGCAACTTATGCGTTGAATAAGGCCAGGAGAGCCAAGTTTAGCTTGATTGCTCTGCTGGGCCGGTATAGTGCTCTAAACATTGATAATAAACTCCTACTCTATAAGGTCATTGTTCGGACTATCTTGACCTATGGTATGCCCGTCTGGGCCACAATATGTAAAACTAGATGGAAAGAACTGCAAACGTTCCAAAACGTTACCCTTAGGACTATTGCGCAAAAAGATCGGAGAATTGTTCGCAATTCCTCCATTTATAATGACTTCAACATGACTCAAATTGGCAAATACGTTCAAGGGCTCATGAAATCCATGCTGCCCAATATAGAAAATCATAGCAACGAGCTAGTCTCGGGCATTTTAAAGCATCCTATGCATAGAAAGAGATATCGTGATCCAAGGCATATACTTGATATTAATTTTGAAGACATTGATAATGTCTTATTTCCAGATTACTGGACTTCATAGGTCGTGTTTTATCTAATACTAGTGGTCTGCTTCTAGTCTAGACAGTCGTCAATCAAATTTTCCTCCACCAAGAGGAGGCAATTTTCTTTCATACTTTGGATGACCCTTGTGGGTACATCAGGCTTCTTTTCTAGCTCAGTGTATTTCCCTTGGAATATGATTATGAAGGGTGAGATTATGGAAGCTATGCTTCAAGTTCCACTTGAATACCGATACACTACACTGTTCGATTGTCGATTGTCTAGTGTAGTTTATATCCTTGATAAAGCCGAGAATAAATTGCGAAACTAGTCGGAAACTCTGTTCTCCCTTTATTGTATTGTAACGTCTCTACCAATTTCACTTGTATAATTACATAATCATTCGCGTCATCATAAACATTGATGTAATAATTTTTTTGTCATCATCCTTTCATCAGGTGATCAGATGTGGGCAGTGTTCTGCAGTTTTTGACGCCTTTGTCAATTACACGATATATTTTAATTACAGCAGCACAAAGTGCGCAGTTTCGGAAACGCTACCATCTTCCCCTTCTGTGGATCTGTTACACGTTACTGCCAGTTTTACCCACGATATCATCGATTTATATCTTTTTCTATAACCACCACAGCTCACACCACTTGCCTTTTTTACATGGTGCACGTTACTAACAGCAAAATATGAAATAAAACATTTTACTTTATCCTATATTAATTATTACAAAATATATTACTGTAATGTTGTGTATACGGTCAACAGTTGTTGCGACTTCAACTAGCCATTACAATCTACCGATCAGGACGTTAACATCAGCCGCATATTCTACGAAAAAATACTAAAAGTTTCGGAAAACTGATTAGAAAATTTAGAATTCAGATACAATTTACAAAGAGATCCGAAAATCTGTGTCACCAATTTTGCTAAATTTTTATCGCAAATTTTCGTCCCATTAAACAAACCTTGCAAATCAGTCGGTGCACCTCTCGAAATTTAGGGAAACTCTTCTTTAACTTATCCCAAATCTAAGCATATTAAACACTCACATGGAATGCAAACGGTTGTTTTGGGTCTATGGTAACAATTAGCATATTTAAATGTGGCTTCCTGAATGAACAAACACATCGTAGCACCTCCGAGCCGATGGCAGCAACTGCACATAGCGGAACAAATATAATATCCAAGAGTTTGTTAAAACCAAGAATCGGGATAGTCAGAGGCCAAAAACTTGGGGATATTAGGCACAGACGCACACCTTATAATAAAGATATCTTCCATATGTTCAATACAATAATCAAAAAACCAGAAAGTTCTTTTTGAATCGCCTTGAAAATTCAAAAATCTACTAATTGGACGATATCTACTCATATTTTTAATCAAAATGGGTGACTCAGATTTTTACTTAATCTCCGTGTCAGCATAACCTTAACAGGAAAAAAGCTTTAGTTTTTCATAAAGTTTAAAACGATTTTATTCTTAAGTTTCCTTTGAAAATAAGGAAATTCCAACTCATAAGAGGGATATTTGAAAAGTTCTCCGTCCTACCAATAGATGGCGTTTAAATCTTCCGATTTCTGACATCCTAAATCTCCGCCATTTGTTTAGGAAAATAAAAAAAAAAGTTGAACATTGTGCGGTGATTTAATATTTTACCTAAAAGAATTTATCTCTAACCAATATCAAAGTTGACATAGATTCCACTTTAGGAGAATATAGTCAGTATTCAACAATAAAAATTAGACAACTCTTTAAATTTGACAGAGCGTGGCATGTTTTGGTATTGCAAGATCGCGAATTGAAGTGGTATCTCAACTGAACGGGTGTACCACAGATTAACGATTACACAGATGAGACAATCAATGCTAAGCGAAGGGAAACAGGATGACTCATCAAAACGATTGCAGCGCCATAGCGGTACAGTGGGACCACAGACTAAAATGCCAAAGCAGATTAATGCAAAACGTCTAAAATTGGGCTCCTAAACATTTTTTCCTGGACTTTTAAATTTTTTTTTTTTTTTAAAAGAAAAAATTTTAAAAGGATAGTTATGTTAATTTTTTATCTTTATAATGCATTTTTTTATTCGTTTACAAGATATTTTGATCTATTTAAAAAAGTTTCAGAAATAAATTCATTGTTTTTGTAAAAAATTAATTTTTTACTATAGATTAAAAGGTAAAAACAAGTTGAATGAATTAAAAAAAAAATTAAACCGACTTAACAATGAAATTAATATGGGGCCATCTTGATGCTAAACCGAATTCAATGAAAAAAGAATTTTTAAAATCGGTTTATAAATGACGGAAATATCGATGAACATACATTAAAAAAAAATACATACAGACGAGCATAGAACCTCCTCCTTTTTGAAGTCGGTTAATACAGAAAAGCGAAAAATTTAAAGCGCCAAATTGTAAGTTGTAATTAAAAATAAATTAATTTTAAAGTCAAGTTATTGTTTGATATCTATTCAATTTTTTTTTTCGTCATTTTTCATCATTAATTTGAACAGCTGAGGTTGGCGTACAATTAAAACCCTCAATGACCATCTAATGATTTATTGGATAAATAAGAGTTTGGCAAAAATTTATATAATTCTTCTGAACTAAATCTGATTCATACCTTTTTAAAAGCTTTTATTAAAATTACAATGTTAGTTTGTTTAGGTCAAATCTTGTAATCAATATTAAACCAACTTCCCGACAAGCTAGGGAGCTGAAACTTGACACACATACACACGATCGATGACAATTTATGTTAAAGGAAAAAATTTTCAAATCGGTTCATTGGTTCGTGTTCTAATGGTGCTAATTCATTACTACTGTACGAATTGTTTGTTGTGACAATTGAACAATTAGTTATGGCGAGAGTTAAATGTATTTATTGTTTATTGTTGCAAAATTAAGCTTTATTGTTGCCACTAAATAAAACATTATAAAAGCTTGGTTTGAAAAAACCCTTTTCCTCTTATCTTGTTTCTGCAGAGTATATGTTGATGATTCTTCTATAATTAGAATTATAATTTCTTGACTTAAAAAATTTCAAATATTTGGATGAGAGTAACACGTGCATAATTGGAATAAACAGATTCTGGCAAAATACAGAGAGAATCTGGAAGATTCTTTTTTTTTCCAAGAATATTTTGCTTTTCTTGTTCTTTTTTTCATGATATTTTCCCGTTTCATCTTATTTGACATGAATAACCGCCAAATTCTTCGTTGAATATTTATTTGACACAACTATTTCTGCTTTAGTTCGTAATTGTCGACCATTCAAGTTTAGAACTAATCACCCTCGTCTACATTTGAAGATTCTTCATCAGATTTTTTATTAGCTTCAGATGGTTCAATTAAAACATTTTCTGTGAAAATGGCAAACCTATGTTTCAACATCAAAGTAAAGAAATCACTAATGTCAACCAAACTTTTTTGCTTTGGAAAGTATATGAGGGAAATTTTGGATTATTTAATTCACTCACGTATACCATCTAAGAAATAGGTCGACACGCTCAAAATATGTGAAGCTGTCACCAATAATAAAAATTAAATATTTTACATTTGGAAAACATAAAACAGAGATTAATTGATTATTATATTCATTACAACTCATTTGATTGGTTTTGAAGGTTGTTCTGAGATAATGACTTTCAGTTTAAACATATTTGCTGAAATCAAAAATTTCTCAACTGTGAAATGGTTCAATGAAAATAAAATTAAAATAAAAAAAACCAAGGAGGAAAAAAGAAATGAAAAAACTAGCATATGTATGAACTGAACTTGTTGCTAAATATTTGTTTTCATTACATTTATATTCGTTTTTATTTTACTCAGCAAATTTCTCCTCTTTGTATATTGTAAATTCTGAAAAAACACTTTTTTAATTGATCTAATAAAAATGTCTCAATTTCAGCAATGGAGTCATCTCATCTTCTTCAAATAAAAATTTTCTAGGTGTACTACAAGCAAAGATTAACTATAACAAGCTAATCTTTGTTTACAAGCTATTAAACTTGATCTGCAAAGTAACAGATGTTTATTAAAAAATGATTCATTTAATGTACTTTGTCAAATTGTAAACCGATATTTAAAAAATCAAGATTAATCCAGTAAACAGTTTTCTGTCGATTGTTTTTCCTTTAAAGCTTAAAATGTTAATATTTTTCACAAACATTGTTCAACAACAGCGTTGTTTACGTTCAGAGAACTATACAGCTGCTGGCGTGGTCCCACTGTAACGCCAGCTGGCGCATGAGTCGAAATCACGTGACCTGTTTCCATTTGCTCCATAGGATTGCCTTCAATTGTCCCATCTGTGTAATCGTTAATCTGTGGGGTGTACCATATGGGATGTCTAAAGTCTCAGAGATGGGTATCGCGTTTGTAGACACTAAGTAACAATGTATTCGATATCAATTTTCATTAGATTGTTTGGAACATTCAAGAAAAATCAAACCCAATTTTTCAAGAAATACTGAATGAGACGTGGATCCACCATTATATTCCAAAAGAACAATCACAAACACTTCCCCTCCAAAGGAGGCAACGACAATGACATCTACTGGCACGGTCAAAGCATCACTCTTTAGCTTTCCACCAGAACAACGTTGATAGAATAGCTTCCAAAAGGCCAAACCAAAGCTGGGAAACATTATGCTGATCAATTTCAGCAGCTGAATGAAAAAGTCCGTGGAAAAAAGCCCGCAATGACGAAGAAAGTGTTGTTTCACTAGGACTGCTCACACTTCTGGTTCAATCCATATGAAGTGATCCAATGAGGATTGCTTGGCCATTTTTAAATATTTTGATTTTTGACGTAGAACTACGTCTATCAGGGGTGCAGCCGAGGAAAAATTCAGACGCGACTTTTCGTTCAAAAAGTGATGTACATATCTCAGTCTATATCTTTCTATCACTATATCCTACAACTATGGTCATTATCTCGTTGGAAAGAGGAAGGTCTTGAATAATAAGCAAAAATTTCACCAAATGAGCCACTGGGTCAAAACTTACAGCAAGTTAAAGTTAAGTGAATTTTATGCTCGCCATCGTAATAACGGAGTAGCGCTGCCGCAGCTTATACGTGTGCGGCGTGTATTGGAACCAATTGGAGCTAACCATGGCCTACGAGAAAAGGCCTGTGTATTTAATATAAAGAAGGCCTGTGCATTAGGTATAAATACATGGAAACACGAGCGTTTTAAGATAATATCATGAAATCCTGTAATCTGCCGGCGAAATCAGTACATCATCATTTACATAAAATCAGCGGCGGTGGACGTTGTCGCAACAAAGAAAAAGTCTAACAATGAGTTATCTAATAATGGGTTATTTCCCGATTATACAAATGGGTGGATACGCTTCTAGTTTTCTATTAAAAATATGTTGTAAAATAATAAAATATATATTATTCTAAGCAGATTAATGATTTTAAGAAATGAACTTTGAAGTTTTCTTAATTTCTTAAAACAAAACAATAAATCTGACTAAAATAATACATGTTTTCAAACATGTTGGTCTTAGTTGTTTGTAAAACTATAAATATATGGGTCTTTAAAACAACAGTGATTTTATGACATAGAGTCGACGCGTTTCAGCCGTGGCTTTCTTCAGGACTGTGTGTATAATTAAAGAAGCTTAGGAGATTGCTGCATTCGTAATTTAAAACCCAATGGGAATAGGAGAGTTCTGGCCCAATTACTTGTGCAAACGGAAAACAATACAAAACTGTATCTAGAATAACTCAATGGTAAATTATCAATACGGCAGGTATGCCCCATTTCATTCATTAGGGTAACAAAAGTGGGGACTTCAAGACTAGGACGGAGTTAATTACTCAACTCCGATTGAAACTTGGAGATAGTGGGAGTTTTAAAAGTAACACATTGCCAGCAAGTAAGGGGAGAAAGCAGCTCACTTTTGGAAACAGATCCCTTTAGAGGAATGGCGGGGGAGGGGGGAGCCGTAGGAAAATACTCAAATTGGTTGAAACATCGTGTAATGGTCCTTGTCACCCACGCTTATTAATGAACAACAAAATAAAACTTATAAGCAAAAATACATACAGATAAATAAAATATAAAACAACAATCAGATATCTGGATCAATAAATTAATTAATTAATAAATAAATGGAAGAATGAAATATAAATATAAAACCACATGCTCTGGCATTTTATATGAACATGTTGACAGGCATGAGGTACCAAGAATGGATAAGAACCCTACAAACAACTAACGACATTCTATTGAAACCCGGCTAGAATGTGGACTACTTACACAGTTTCCCCACTCTTCATTCCATCTCCGTATTATTATAGCCCCCCCCCCTCACCTTTTGTTGTCATTTAATTTAGTTTACTTAATATACTAATTTTTTTTAATTTTGTTCTTTTTTCGCCAAAAAATACACACTAACGGTAACCAATAATAACATACAGTAGTACTTCTACGCCTTAAAAACCCGCGGCTTTGGCAGTCACCAGAGCCTCCGTCAATTTTTTTATATGTGATTACTCTATAATTGAGAAGTTCAAAACAGTTTTTAGAAAAGTTTTACCTTGCACCGTTACTGAATGGCGACCATTTTTATTTGTAAGCGCACGACGGTTTTTCCAATTTGGAGACATTAGCGTTAATTTGTATATCTCTGCACTGAGTTAAGTTACAACATTGCAATTGACAAGATTGTTTTTAGAAACGTCTTCTCTACAACATTGTTTATTACCCAACATACCCTGAATTCAAAAATAGCCAGTCAAAATGACCTCCAAAGTTTGGTATTGAAAATTTAGAAAATTCACTTTTTAAACCCAAAAATAACAACTAAGCAGTAATTTATCAGAGTGTATTTTTTTCTCTACTTAGATATCATACTCTACTAGCCTTGTATAGAGCAAGAACATTGAAAAATGTTTACTTACTTTTCTATAAATTTTTGAAATTTGAAAATCTTTATTTTTTGTAAAGTTTGGGGCTAGTTATCTCTAGTGGGACTGAATATAAACATTTGATTTTTGCACATTTTGTACACCTATACGATAGCAAAGTACCCTAAATATTTCAATATTGATACCCCTGGAAAACCCCTGATAATGGAAACAAGAATGATTTTACCGCCAAAGCGGATAAAGGGAGCACATTTTCTTGTTATAGCATCGTACATGGATATATAGAATTAACCAACATTTTAAAACACTTGAGAGTAAATAAATAAATATGAAAACTAAATTGTAAATTACTATTTAAATAGGCTAACGTATAGAGAGAATTTAAAAGAATAAACTTGAAGAATGAAAGGTAAATGGAGAGTGAAGTTATTCCTCATACACTTAAAAAAATAAAAGTTCTTTAATTTGTAAGAATTCTCACATAATGTTAAACGAAGTGAGCCTCAATTGCTGAAGCGTTTTGTGTAAGCATCTATTAGATTTCCATATTAAAATACTAAAGTCTTATTGAAGCAAGCGATTAACTACTATTAAATTAATTAGTAATGAGTTTTAGATACCATTAAGCCTAAGAGTACTATACTCTTGATTCAAATAAGCTATGGATAACAAAAGATCTAATAACGCGTAAGGAGTTGGTTGATATATTACACGCCATATCTTAGCATTAAAAGTTCTATAAATTCTGTATTGTACCATTAGGGCACGTGCTACAAAACCAATTGCCACTATCATTATTTACTCGTTATATTCACTCATGGCACATTGTAACGAGTTGTTTGATATATTACATGCCATATCTTAGCATTGAAAGTTCCAATGGTACCATATGGTATCATATGGCACCATTAGGGCACGTGCTATTAAACCAATAACCATTATCATTATTTTCTCGTGATATTCACTCATGACACCTTGTTACGAGTCGTTTTATATATTACATGCCATATCTTAGCATTGAAAATTCCAATGGTACCATATGGTTTCATAGGGCACCATTAGGGCACGTGCTAGTAAACCAATAACCATTATCATTATTTCCTCGTGATATTCACTCATGGCACCTTGTTACGAGTCGTTTGATATATTACATGCCATATCTTAGCATTGAAAGTTCCAATGGTACCATATGGTTTCATAGGGCACCATTAGGGCACGCGCTAGTAAACCAATAACCATTATCATTATTTACACGTGATATTCACTCATGGCAGGTTATTACCAGTTGTTTGATATATTATATGTCATATCTTAGCATTAAAATTTCCAATGGTATCATATGGCACCATTAGGGCACGTGCTATTAAATCAATAACCATTATCATTATTTTCTCGTGATATTCACTCATGGCACCTTGTTATGAGTCGTTTGATATATTACATGCCATATCTTAGCATTGAACGTTCCAATGGTACCATATGGTTTCATAGGGCACCATTAGGGCACGTGCTAGTAAACCAATAAGCATTATCATTATTTTCTCGTGATATTCACTCATGGCACCTTGTTACGAGTCGTTTGATATATTACATGCCATATCTTAGCATTGAAAGTTCCAATGGTTTCATAGGGCACCATTAGGGCACGTGCTACTAAACCAATAACAATTATCATTATTTTCTCATGATATTCACTCATTACTTGTTGTTACGAGAGGTTTGATATATTATATGCCATGTTTTAGAATTGAAAGTTCCAATGGTACCATATCATGCCATAGGGCACCATTAGGGCACGTGCTACTAAACTGTTAACCATTATCATTATTTTCTCGTGATAGTCACTCATGGCACGTTGTTACGAGTCGTTTGATATATTACATGCCATATCTTAGCATTGAAAGTTCGAAAGTTACCATATGGTACCATAGGGCACCATTAAGGCACGTGCTACTAAACCAATGACTATTATCATTATTTACACGTGATATTCAATCATGGCACGTTATTACGAGTCGTTTGATCTATTACATGCCATATCTTAGCATTGAAATTTCCAATGTACCATATGGTTTCATAGGGCACCATTAGGGCACGTGTTAGTAAACCAATAACCATTATCATTATTTTCTCGTGATATTCACTCATGGCACCTTGTTACGAGTCGTTTGATATATTACATGCCATATCTTAGCATTGAAAGTTCCAATGGTTTCATAGGGCACCATTAGGGCACGTGCTACTAAACCAATAACAATTATTATTTTCTCATGATATTCATTCATTACATGTTGTTACGAGTCGTTTGATATATTACATGCCATGTGTTAGAATTGAAACTTCCAATGGTACCATATCATGCCATAGGGCACCATTAGGGCACGTGCTACTAAACTGTTAACCATTATCATTAATTTCTCGTTATAGTCACTCGTGGCACGTTGTTACGAGTCGTTTGATATATTACATGCTATATCTTAGCATTGAAAGTTCCAATGGTACCACTTGGTACCATTAAAACACGTACTACTAAACAATTCAGACATCACTATATACCGTTATATTCATTCATGAGACATCCTTGCACGTACACGTGCCATTAGACCGATACTTGCTATCACTAGTTACTCTTTTATATTCGTTCATGATATATTGTGACAATTTGTTTGATATATTACATGCCATATCTTGTTATAGGAAATGTTTAAGAGGGTATCACAATGGTACCATTAAAACACGTGCTATTAGAGCACGTACTTATTCCTGCTATCTCACGTTCGTACTTCTGCGTACTCTGTCCCATTTTAATGGATTGGTGAAAACAGACTGTGAAAAAGTTAATTCGTTTTCAAGTTATCGTAATAAATGCTAAGCTCCCTAGGAATAAAAAAATTCTCTTGATTTAGGGACCGAACTGCCCTTTTAATAATCGTCAAACACGTGCATCCTGCACGCACCACATCTCATTAACGTTTAGAGCACGCGCAGAACCGAACCCATGTTCTCAACACGCGTTTTACCAAATGCGAGGATAATTCGTTTCTTCCAGCAATTCAAGACATGATTGAATGAATTGTGAGATTGCAATACATGCAATTCAATACATGCAACGTAATGAATTGTGGGATTGTCTACAGACGGACGGACGGACGGACAGCTGGACAAACCGATCACATAAGCACATTTCTGTATATAGAAAATGTGCTAAAAATAACTTATCCCTGATAGGGTTACGATAAGCAATATAAATTACCTATCTAACAACTACTTTAGATAACGAAGTGGCATACAGATAACTTTAGAGTAACTGTGATTCTTAAGCCCGTTAATTAAATAACGAAGTGGCATACAGTAAAATAAATCACTAGAATGAAAAGAGCAAGTGGATTTAGTAAAATCTCCAAAATAGTTATAGAACTACGCTCCTCTACTTCCATCTGTATGCGATTAAGTTCATAGGCCCACACTATCAAACAACTACGGCTTAGAGAGCTCAGAGCGGTAAGACCCATGCCTATATGCATCAAACGGAAAGGGCATGACAACAATGTCTTAAAATAGTACTGGAAAAGGGCTTACCTCGAGATTGGGGTGAAGGCGCCGAGACTCTCCCTTATGTAGCCTCTGAAGGACCAATGAAAGACTCCAGCAATGATATCGCTAATAGAGAAATTTGAGAGCTCTTCCTTTGACAGGAATGGCGCACAGTCGACAACGCACAAGTCGAGGACCCACACTAGAACAAAACTGCAATCCGCTGAAAACCTCTGGAAGTCGTATCCAGGCCCAATGCACGTGGGCGTATCTTCAGGGAATAATGCATTCTGCTCGGAGCGCACTCGTTTTCATCCAAGAGCTCAATCGTACTTTCCCAAATAATGGCGGACGTCTCAGCGGACGTCTCAATGAAAGCTGACTGCGACGCAGAACATATCTACGAACGGAGTTTATTAGTATCCTTTTTACTCCGCGAAGAACCAGGTGACGTTTCACCATGAATCTCGTAAGCCGAATCCTTTTTCCAAATCTCCCCTTGCCTGTTACAACCGAGACCACCTTTGGCTTTAGGATGCGACTCCTTACTGTTTTTATGAAACTGTTGTGCCTCTATTTGTTTCACAAGCTTTTGCAAAGCCTTATCTGCATACAAAGACCTCCCTGGCAAAGTCTTCTCCGAGCTACCCCTAGGCGTAATATCTGTAGATCCATGATCGTCCGGTATTTTATTTCTAGCTTTACCCCTTCTTCTGACCAAGCCCTTTCGATCCCACGAACCCACATCGACTATTTTATAGCGCACAGTAGCCCTTTGCTTTTTACCCTTTTTGTAACATTTACCTTCCCTTTTTTCGCTCAATCGACAATACCTGGAATTGCAAGCGGTCCCCATCTTGGCTTTTCCCTCACAGACAACAACCTGTTTATTGTGGGCAATCTTTTTAACCCACTTCACTATAGAAGCTAAAGTTTTTTAATTGGGTTTAGCGTTTCAGCTAATTAATCCCACGTGACTGGTTCTGCTATCGCTGTCTGACAACCCTTCTCTGAAATAGCCGTTTTCTCAACTGACTGAGGCGCCTTTACTGAGCCCATTGGTTTTTTCGCCTTCAGCTCACTCAAAGAATCTAATGAGGTATTACAATTTTCTTAGAATAGTCTACCTTATTCCGTGGAGTGATTTCCCTATGGATTGATTCTTCCGTATGTTGGGGATCAAACTGGCTCATAGGTTCTGTTAAACTATCCCTAGTTTGTTGGCTGATAATAATATTCCTCTGGAACTATCTGTAACGTTACTATCTTTTGCTCAAGTAAATCTTGGCGAATTGACTTAGTATTAGTTATTCCAGGGTTTTCTGAACTTGTTTTCCTTATACCCACAAGTTCATTGGCTACATTATCGTACATTCGCCCATTTATGTTATTACCTAGTCCAGTCATAACTTCCTGACCAAGACTCATCTAATTTATTAACTTTTTGGGCATAGAGACTCTCGTCTGTACGACAACTCTTAAGGACTGAATTTAATTCAGTGGCGTCAGGTTTACTCCTACAACTACCTTCTTCGTGGTTCGGTGACCTACTAACATCACCGTCTGAGGATTGGCATAGATTCGTGTGCTTATTTGACTGGTTAGCAGGCTCCTCATTACGCATAACAGCCTGTAACACTTGCTGATCTTCACTGAGGAGACTAGGTTCCGCCGCATCCTCTATCACTTCAAACTTTATATCACTAATAGTCTCGCTATTGACTTCATCCCTGGGTGTTTTTACAATTGCCCTCCTGAAGTTTAATACGGCTGCCAGTTTTGTGTCGCTCTATTTTTTTCGCCTGACATTGTTTGCAAAGGCGAACAAATCTCGCGACATCACGGGACATAGAGTCCCAAAAAAACTTCCTTTTTAAGTTTGCTATGGTCTTTTAGATCCCAAGGTGCCCGGCAGACGGATCTTTATGTAATGTAGACATAAGGCATGACGTTATTGAATCTACTTTCGGTATGACCAATTTAATGGTGCCTTTGTCCTGCTTGTAAAGCAGACCCGCTTCTATGAAATAGGGTTCTGTACATGTAGACAATACCTGAGGTAAAGCGGCACTTAAAGTAATCTTTTTTTATCTGCCTTAATAGCTCATCTGCAATTCCATTGGATGTGATGGCTGATACATTATTACTTTTATCCGCTTTGTTAACTACCGTCCCTTGATTGTATATTTGCTCCAATTGCCTAATAATCTGCTTTAAACAATCATACGTCTGCTTATTTAAACAATCGCCTAATTTTGTTTGGACCGTGTCCTTGTACATCGCGACTTTCTCCATCTCAGAGGTTGTTTCTAACTGATTTGCTAGCAATGAGAAACACGCATTAAATTGTCCTAGATTTTGTGTATCCAATTTAATCGTACTTAATTTCGTCTTTATTTCTTTTTGCATTTTAGCACGCTCTGACTCTTGTTTATTAAGCTCCATGACGCGCTCGTACTTATTTACCAGTAAATCTTGCTTAAAATTTGAAACTTTGAGAACGATCAATTTTCTAACCTAAAACAAAGCGATAGCGAGTAAACGAACTTATCAAAAACTAAACGCCAGCCGCTTCTACTAACAGACGTACTTCGGAGCGTTAATTTTTTTTTAAAGCAACTCGCACACTGACTCAAAAATGCGCCCGCTAACTAATACGTTAGCAATTAACTTAGCAAATAACCCAAAATACTTTGAATGAATGGGATAATGCAAACTAACTTAACTGCAAAAGCCAAAATCCTTAGGACTACTAAAATTGGATACTGGTTCCTAATAAGCTGAGCGCAAGCCAATCTTAACTGTAGACTTCAAAGCGCTACCTGCTTGAATTTTTTTTTCTCCTAAAACTACTATAGCCTTAACGCTACTCACCGCAAAAGACTTTATCGCTGAAGACATAATATCTATGCTCCTGCTCTTTGCCTTGAACTTATTTCCGCGGTAAAGCCTTTTTTTTTCTAAACAAAAAGAAATTTTTTTCCGACTTTAATTTGATACAACTAATATGATCCACCATTATCCATAGTAACCTAATAATCACTACGACGCACTCCGCTAAAATGCTCTGCGCCGTCTACTCCAGTAATTCCTTATGCAATGATAAGTAAATCAAATGCTACCCCAAAATTTAAATTTTCTTTGGGCGGGTTGGGCGGGTAAAAGAAAATTTCCGGTTCGAAACCACGGAAGCTACCACATAAAATCTATGCTACTTGTCACGAACATGCACAGTGGAAAATGTGAGTGAATAAGAAACATGTACAAGGAGCATATAATTTTTATTTAAATTTTTAATAACCGTTCAAACCAATACAATATTAATTAATTCTTGGTAAAGCCTACTGGCATTTAACTTTAAATTCAACACACTTGAAAAAATATGGTTATAAGGACATTCCCCTAACACGGGGAAAACCCCTGGTAACAATAAGCAATATAAATTACCTAGAGGGTCTTTAATTAGTATTCGAACCATAGACCACCTCTAGTATCCAGAAATTATTTTACCATTAAAACTGGAATAGATTTACTAAATTTAGCAATTTGATTTACTTGAGTTAATTTAACAATAGCCATAAAACTTATGCAAAGCTACAATTAAATACATGGAGTCATTTAAATAACACTCTAAAGTCTTATGTTGATAAGATGTCTTCATTTGCTGCCACATTAGAGAGCGGTTACGCAATGACGTTTAACATCTTGTTCCTTCGGGCAAGGGAAACTGCAAAGATAATTAACGCCTAATTAGTAAAGCCAGTAATGCCCAAACCTCAATGACTTTATACTAATACGAAATATCGCTGTCTAACAACTACTTTAGATATTAAGAGTAACTGCGATTCTTAAGCCCGTTAATTAAATAACGAAGTGGCATACATTAAAATAAATCACTAGAATGAAAAGAGCAAGTGGATTTAGTAAAATCTCCAAAATAGTTATAGAACTACGCTCCTCTACTTCCATCTGTATGCGATTAAGTTCATAGGCCCACACTAACAAACAACTACGGCTTAGAGAGCTCAGAGCGGTAAGGCTCATGCCTATATGCATCAAGCGGAAAGGGCATGACAACAATGTCTTAAAATAGTACTGAAAAAGGGCTTACCTCGAGATTGGGATGAAGGCGCCGAGACTCTCCCTTATGTAGCCTTTGAAGGACCAAGGAAAGACTCCAGTGACGATATCGCTAGCAGAGAAATTTGAGAGCTCTTCCTTTGACAGTCAACGACGCACAAGTCGAGGACCCACACAAGAATAAAACTGCAATCCGCTGAAAACCTCTGGAAGTCGTATCCAGAACCAATGCACGTGGGTGTATCTTCAGGGAATGATGCCTTCTGCTCGGTCGGAGCGCGCTCGTTTTCCTCCAAGAGCTCAATCGTACTTTCCCAAATAATGGCGGACGTCTCAGCTAACACTGTCTTCTCAATGAAAGCTGACTGCGACGCAGAAAGCTTGGTAGACTCGCAGAACATAGCTAACGAAGCACTGCTTGAACTCTCCGTAGAATTAATTCAAAAATATCATTAGTCTTAATAACACTAACATTGCTGTGGTAGACGGTACATTGTCTGAGTTCGCACGCAGGGTTAGTTTTATTTTCTTCCCACTATGCTCGTACGTTCCTTCGGACTTATCTTCGAACGGAGTTTATTAGTATCCTTTTTACTCCGCGAAGAAACCAGGTGACCTTTCACCATGAATCTCGTAAGCAGAATCTTTTTTCCAAATCTCCCGCTCCTCGCTCTCTCCCTTGCGCAGCCGTTTACGACGCTTCCTCCTCGTTCTTCCTGTATCAGGGACTATGTAAACAGTGTGTCTTTCTCCTTGAGAGCGCCATCTGTTATCACTCTTGGGCAATGTCTGAATTCCAGCATTATTTCTTAGCTTTTTAGGCGAGCTAAGAATACTGGAACTTGTCACGTGTCAAATATCGTCGCTCGAAGACGTTTTCACGTACGGTTCTTCGAGATGACGATAGGGGAAAAATACGATTGGTCGACAATCCGAGAGATCGACGTTTCGGATCGGGATTGGCCGACGGTGATCGACGTCAGAGGAGAGCGAGCGGGAAAGACGAACGACAGGCAATCGTGAGGAAAACATCGTTTGCCATGTTCGCTCGACAGTAGAGGGAAACGACTACAAGCGACGCAAACGAGCATTTTGCTTTCAAAATCGGACAAAAGTAAAAAAATCCAAATGTAGCTAATGACACCAAGACCATAGTTATTTTGTACCTGAGTTAACGTACTATCCGGGAAAGGGTTTGAAGTAGACCCTTTCCGCACCCCCCCGCTGCACAGGTAGTCGGAATCTAGACATCGCGATGCATCGTTCAGAACGCACGCCTACATTCTCGATACGCTCTATTTTTGTTTTGTAGTTAAAATGAATTTTTTTGGAGTTAAAGTGACAAGTTTGAGTTATGGATCCTTTGGAACAAGGTATGTACTTAATTTAAAAGAGAATCGACCTCACGGAAACCTCACGGAATTTAAAAGGTGTTTATGTTATAGTGTCGAGGAAGATCGAGTAAAATTTTTTTTTATAGTATTCTATAGGATATTACCCTGCTATAACAGTAAAAACATTTTCCACATCTTTCCACGACTTTGAATTAAAGGACTTTAACCCTTTAAGGTTGGGAAAATTTTGATCAGAAACAGGAATTTTTTTTGCGGTTTTGAAGGAAGTTTTCGCGGTTACGATGTAACGAAGACGTCTTAAATAGGCTTCTTCTCACATCAGATCCATTGATCAGCTGTGGAAGAAAAAGGAAACCCAGCAAAAGCCAAGCCGTTTTTACAAGAAACAATAGACCTTTTCAAGCCCGAACCAAATAACGATGATTCATTAATGGATGAAGATGAAGAAGAATAAATGTATATTTTTTTTAAATATGTACTTATTTTCACTAAAATATACTTTTAATAAGCTTTTCCATGCATTTTCATTTATTTCCAATTTGAAAATTACTCAAAATATTTTTGTCCGATTTTGAAAGCAAAATGCTCGTTAGTGCGACGGCAGGAGCAGCAGCTAGTTATCAACCCGTCGGAGGAAAGTGACGGACGCCGACGACGAACGAACTTTCGCCGTCGCCAGCCTCAAGCAAGCCGACAGCGACAGCGAGCGAGCTCTCGTCTTCATCGGCGCCAGACACGAGAGCTTCACGTCCGCCAGTTATCGCAGCAGCCGAAGCGGTCGACGACACCAAAGCTCGTCCCCACCAAGCTCAACCCCTCGTAAGCGCCCTTGCCACGTGTCTGTTTCAGCTACTGGAGCCCTTGACTTACGACAACGTCGAGCAAGGAGGCGAGCGGCCAACGGTATCGTGTGCGAACGACGCCCGAGAACGCCGGAACGAAAGGAACGACAACGACGAGTCGCCGAGTCCATTCTCTCGTCAGGTACGTGTGCTAGTGTTTAGACATTTGACTTTCTTCCACTGCCACGTACGAGCCGAACTATACTCATATTTCGAAACGGCATTTCCTGAGACGGCCGGAGCTAACCGAGTTGACAGCGTCTGGGCTGGAGTGTTTCCGTTTTCTTTCGCCATGTTCCACGAGCAAGGAACAGGAGGAATACTCCGCCTTTTCGCTGGCTTCTCCGTAAGCCGCCTACTTGGACAAGACGAATCTCTGCGTCTACCTCATCGACCGTGAATTAGTGAGTTTTGCTTTCTTTTTCCCCGAACTGTGTCTTACTTCTCGAACCGAACAGTACCGGCAACCGAACAGTGACTTTTATAATTAAATTCCTCAATATTTAATTCTAGAACTGAGTTATTGTTGTGGAATAGTCACTCACCGCATTTGCTGATATTCACCCCTAGTCCAAGAATGGACGCAGTCCTGTCGGTGAAATTTTCTCGCTGAGAAATTGATGGGCAGCGAAGTGTGCGACGAACGATAGACATAGTGCGTCGCTTGTTTTGTTATTTAACTCAAGAAGAGTTTGCTTCGCTGCGCTTCAGGACTGTGAACTGTATTTATATTTTTTTTTGTTCGAAGAGTTGTTCTCCTAGTCTGTTAGAGCTCCATTTAGTGACAACGTCGGAGGTGATTCTCACGTCATGCAAAAGTTCGTGCCTCGTGCGGATAAACTATGATTTTCTATTGAGACATTCCACTGCGTCAACTTCAGTTAATTATTTATTTTATTTTCAATAAATTTATTTGCTTAACATTGCCTATCGATCCTTTCTTGTCCACATTGACACGTAACAGAACTTGTCGCTGTCACAATACTTTGTGACACACCCGATATTTAGTTATTATTTATTTTAATAATAAAATATGAAACAATAGAATCTTTTGCTTTAGTTCTATGTTAAAAAATTGTCCATTTACATCTAGGTTTATTCTCAATTAAGTAGCACATTATTATGAGATGCGTTCAAGTTCTTAGGTCTCCAAATTTTTTTCTGACAAAATACTTAACCCAGAAAGTTGTAACTACTGTTACTTCTCGAAGTAATCACCGTGAAGTCGAACACATTTTTCACAACGGCGGCGCCATGATTCCTTGGTTGCTGAGAACTCATCTTTAGGGGTATATTTTGCCCACTGGTAAATCGCTGAAGTAACGGCAGCTCGGTTGGGAAACAAGCGGCCACGGAGAGTGTCCTTCATGATTGGAAAAAAGCCAGAAATCGCTAGGACCGAGATCTGGAGAGTATGGAGCACGGGAAACCACCTCAAAGTTATTATTTTGAAGAAACTGCTGAGTTAGGAGTGCCCGATGAGCAGGGGCGTTGTCTTGATGAAAAAGCACCTTTCCCGTCTTGTTTGATCGTTTCTCATGCAATGCTGGAAGAAATTTTGTTCTTATGAATTAGCTGTAATAGTTGTACCCTTTGGAACACAATGCGTGAGGATTACGCCTTCGCTATCCCAAAACATGGCCACCATAACTTTCTCAGCAGAGGCTGTGACTCGAAATTTTTTCGGTGGCGGTGAATCGGTGCGTTTCCGTTGTGAAGATTGGCGTTTCGTTTCGGAGTTAAAAAATGGAATCCACGTCTCATCCATCAAGTGTATGTCAAAGTGTAGTTGTTGAAATCATTAAAAAATAGAGAGAAACAGGAACCTCTTCTGCAATTAAGCAAACTGGTCGATCAAGAAAAACATCAAAAAGGCAAGACAAACTTCTCCCAAGAATATTATAGGGCAAACGACAAGTCACCACATTAGAAATCACAATTGACTGGTGTAGAACAACAGGAGTAGGTGTCTCAAATGCTACTACAAGGCGACGTCTAAAGGAACAATGGTAAATCAAACCTCTACTATCACGTCTCCAAATGGTGAAAAGAAAGCACCATTCAATGCTTGAATTCATCTAGCCAATATCACACCTGAATTAAGCAACAGCCATAAGATCAATTGTTGTGTAGTGTAAAATATTTTCTCAATTTCAAAAATTCATATCTTTGTTCAAAGTCAAATATCAATGTTGAAATTTTTACAGTAATTTGCTATTATATAGATGTACAAAATGTGCAAAAATCAAATTTTTATATTCAGTCCCACCGGAGATAACTAGCCCAAACTTTACAAAAAATAAAGATTTTCAAATTTCAAAAATTTATAAAAAATTAAGTAAACATTTGTCAGTGTTCTTGCTCTATATAGGGTGTTTTTGAATTTGAGTACAGATTTTTTGGGAGATGATAGAAGAGGTCCTTAGAAGTATTATTTGTCATATGAACATGTGGTCCCCGCAGCTCCGTTTACTTACAATACTGCATTGAACAATCAAATGACACCGGGACGCAGTGTGCGTTGGTAGGCCTAGATTATTTTATTTTTAACAA
>JAHWFO010045093.1:0-15729 GCA_023313115.1 Rhysida immarginata | reverse complement strand
AGATTTATGAAAGATTTAGTAATGTAGTAGCATTAATGTGTAAAATACACTATATGATCACAAATATCCGGACACATGCACGTTTGCGCTCTAGCCACGATTTCATGGAAATCAATAGGGCGTTGCACATCCCTTTGCCCGAATCACAGCTTCCACCCTTCGGGGAAGACTTTCCACCAAATGTTGGTAAGTACTTTCCGGAATGTTCCTCCATTCCTCCCGAAGAGCGAGAATCAGTTCAGGTACAGAAGTTGGCCGATGTGATCTGGCCCGCAAGCGTCTTTCCAATTCATCCCACAGACTCTCTATAGGATTGAGGTCGGGACTTTGTGCCGGCCAACCCATTTCTTCGACCCCTGAGTCCGCAAACCACTGCTGTACACGCCTCGCTTTGTGGCACGGAGCATTGTCGTGTTGGTAGAGAAATGGCCCGTTTCCGAAAAATTTCCACAACGTTGGAAGTGCACAGTTGTCCAAAACATTCAGATAACGGTCGGAGTTCATGATTCCTTGCACAGGAACGAGCTGGCCCGGTCCGTACCATGAAAATAAGCCCCACACCGTGACTTCTCCTCCTCCGAACTTGACTGTGGGCTCTGTGCACTCAGGTAAGAAGCGTTCTCCAGGTATGCGCCAACCCAAACTCGTCCATCGGATTGCCAGAGTGTGTAGCGAGATTCGTCTGTCCACATTACACGTTTCCATTGGTCCATTGTCCAGTTTCTGTGGGCTTTGCACCACTCCAGACGTCGCTTGGCGTTGACCCTGCTGATGTGGGGCTTGTGGGCAGCAGCACGGCCATGGAATCCCATCGTGTGCAGTTCCCGACGAATTGTCATGGTACTGACATCATTTGCAGAGGCGTTTCGAAACTCTGTGGCAATTTTTTCCGCCGAGGACTTCCGGTTGCTGCGGGTGACACGACGAAGCACTCGACGGTCTCTGTCCGTTAGTTTCTTGGGTCTACCGATTGGTTGTTAAACTGTTGTTGATCCCCGGGTCTTCCATTTCATAATGACATCGCCTACTGTTGACTTGGGTATCTGAAGAAGGCTGGAAATGTCACGCACGGACTTGCCGCATAGGTGACATCCAACGATGGTTCCACGTTGGAACTCACCGAGCTCTGCCATTCTTGCCAATGTCCAAGCAGAGTTGTGTCTGAAGTTGTGGGAAGCTATTTAAATGATGTGCAAGTCATTATCATGTGACATTGGGCCAATCGATGATCTGTGAGGGGTGTCCGGATATTTTTGATCATATAGTGTATATACATCGGTTAGAATAATCACGCCATTAGATTAGCTTCATTAATTTTTGCAACCAATTTTACTTAAAAAAGGGGAACTTCTAATCTACAAAGAGAAATGAAATACCGGAATGGTAAAATAATAAAAAAAACAAAAAGAAAAGAAACAAGAAGACAGATTCAATTCAATAAATCAAACAGAACAGAGATTGAGATAAGAACTTTTTAAAGAACTTTTTAGGATCCCTTATTTAAGAATCCATATTTAAGAATCCTTATTGAAGAATCCTTATTTAAGAATCCCTTATTTAAGAATCCATATTGAAGAATCCTTATTTAAGAATCCATATTTAAGAACTTTTTAGAATCCCTTTTATAAATTTCTATACTCTCAAAGCTGTCTAATTGATTTTCTTGAATTGACGGATCTAACTAACTTAAAATTATCTGAACTAATACCATGACCAGTTTCCAGAATATGTTTGGCGATGCTCTATCTGTCATATTTTACATGAGCTAAATCCTCTTTCCACGTTCTAATAATATTTCTGGAGCTCTGACCAACATATTTTTCCTGATAAAAATCACATTGAAATAGATAGATTCTCGACTTTTCCAGAGGTGGGATGACATCTTTAGGATTCCCTAAGAGTGCTTTCAAAGTTATCCCACTTAGAGTCCGAATATGCAATCTTTACATTCCGGATATGATCGGCCTCGGTGGCTCAGCGGTTGCGTGATCGCCTCTGACGCCCGAGTACGCGGGTTCGATATTTTCCGTGGAGTTTACCTTTAAGATTTTGTGTACTGAAGATGGCATATAGTATCATCCATAATTACTCTCATAGATTCGTGCAGTTTCTACAGCATAACTACCAAAACTTTCAGCATTTATCATAGCACCTGAGAAGAGAGCTTGCAGAATTATGTAAAGTCGCTTAATCAAATTTTCATCTACTCCATAAAATCAGCAGAGCAGCTTGCGTTGTAAAAAATTTTTCTAGCGGTATTACCATCATTGGTATTACCACTTACTTGTTTTGGTTTGACGATGATCAACCCTAGCTCCTCACGAAAACGTTTCTGTACCAAGGTCTTCTTCTCTTGCTTTAGCCGCTTCTTTCACAGCAAAATAAGTGCAAATAAATTAAAATGGCGTGGTATCAATGAATAATGGATAGTAAATAAAACAAGAATGATTTTACCGCCAAAGGAAGCACATTATCGTGTGTTAGCATCGTATAAAAATATATAGAATTAACAAACATTTTAAAACACTTTAGAGAAAATAAATAAATATATATGAAAACTAAATTGTAAATTATTATTTAAGTAAGCTAATGTGTAGAGAGAATTTAAGCAAATAAACTTGAAGAACTGAAAGGTAAATGGAGAGTGAAGTTATTCCTCATACATTTAAAAAAATAAAAGTTCTTTAATTTGTAAGAATTCCCACATAATGCTGAACGAAGTGAGCCTCAATTGCTGAAGCAATGTGTGTAAGCATCTATTATTTTTCATATTATATTACTAAAGTGTTTCTACGTATCATCTACTATTGAAGCAAGCGATTAACTACTATTAATTAGCAATATGTAAAACAGTAATGAGTTTTAGATACCATTAAGCCTAACAGCATTAAGCTCTTGATATAAATAAGCTATGGATAACAATAGATCTAACAACTCGTAAAAAGTTGGTTGATATATTACACGCCATATCTTACCATTGAAAGTTCTAACAATATTATATTGTACCATTAGGGCACGTGCTACTAAACTAATAACCACTATCATTATTTACTCGTTATATTAACTCATGGCACGTTGTTACGAGTCGTTTGATATATTATATGCCATATCTTAGCTTTTAAATTTCCAGTGGTACCATATGGTATCATATGGCACCATTAGGGCATTGAAAGCAGGGTCGGCTCTAGCAATTTTGCCGCCCCGTGCAGAATATCTTTTGCCCTTGCCGTTACCGCCCCTAAAAGTTTGCCGCCCTGTGCAAGTGCACCTCTTGCACCTATGGTCGAGCCGGCCCTGATTGAAAGTTCCAATGGTACCACTTGGTATCATATGGCACCATTAGGGCACATGCTACTAAACCAATAACCATTATCATTATTTACTCGTTATATTCACTCCTGGCACGATGTTACGATTGTTTGATATATTACATGCCATATCTTAGCTTTGAAATTTCCAATGGTACCATATGGTATCATATGGCACCATTAGGGCACGTGCTACTTAACCAATAACCATTATCATTATTTACTCGTGATATTCACTCATGGCACGTTGTTACGTGATATATGACATGCTATATCCGAATGGGAGGATAATTCGTGTCTTCCAGCAATTCAATACATGCACTCTTTCTATTACAACGCAGTGAATTGTGGGAATTGTGTCTACAGACGGACGGACGGACGGACAGCTGGACAAACCGATCACATAAGCACTTTTCTACGAAAATGTGCTAAAAATACATATGCCAAACTATTGTTATAAATAATAAAAATGTGAAACCGCGATAAATGGCATTTTTCAGTTTTCTGACTTTTATCTATTTTTTCCCGATAACTTCGAAAACCGCACGTTATTTTTTTATAAATGTTTTTTAATGAATACCTAGGCTACAAATCAATATTAAATGTAAAGCGTGGGGGAGCATGGGTGACTGCCAAAAGTCTCGATGAATTTGAAGAATATTTTTTTTCTCTTATTTTGTTGCTCAATTAAATACTCGTAAACTAAACCATAAAATTAAAAACGTAAAATTGTCCTAAAATCTTCATAAGATGAGCTTTTCAGAAATGTGTAATATTTTATAACTATTCTTATAAAGTTTTAAAGGAAATTAACTTTTACAGTGATGAAGCGAACAAGTTTGAATTTGACATCCACAAAAATAATAAACAGTAGGGCTTCAAACATTTACTTTTTACATAAAATTATTTGATATTCCTGTACTGTAGAAAAGAATAATAAAATTGAAATATAATGTCGGTAGCGACATTAGTAAAAAGAATTTATAACATGTTCTACCATTTTCCACAGTGCGTCGTTGAGTTTTTTCAGGTGTTTCTTCCACAGTTGCGTCTTGCGATTTTCATTATTTTTAAATTTTTTTATTAACATCCTATGTTTATCCGTCGGCGTACTGTTGCTTCGTGACATACATGTATTGTTATTGGTGAGAGGCAGAGCAAAGAGCATTATTGCGCCGTGGTATACCATTGTTTCTGATAGATACCGGGCCGATTTTGTAATATACGTAGATCCTGCAAATAGGTCTACATTTACTCTCGATAGCAGACCTTTGTTGACACTGGTTGTTCTATACAGCAAGCAAAATTAGCGAATCACCCTCGATTTTTTGATGCTGCTGTGGAACAAATCAGACTGAGTTTTGCCTGTAACCTTAGGCTGGCATCGAAGAAATCGAAGCGACATGCGTCTCCTGAGACTGGCATACTACAACAACCGTTTGTTGCGTATTACGTCAACGTTTATATCTGAAGCCATACAATTTACAATACTTCAAGCAATTACTGATGCAGATAAAATGACTCGTCAGCAATTTTGTCTGGAAATGTTGGTCGAATGTAGGGGGAGGCCTGGAGGTCTAGGCTGAGCTCATTGACAAGTGTCGATGGTCACGTGGTTAATGACGCATTTGTCGATTCGAGCTAGCATGAACACGACTTGTTTACAGAGTCTACAGTGTAGACTTGTCTACTTGTCTACAGAGTCTACAGTGTACAGACTCTACACCGTCGATTTTCTAGTGTAAACTTTGACCATCGACAACTGCCTTATTCTTGTCTACAATTCAAGAGCAGTCGACTATGCACTTGGCGATCGTTATTTCAGAATTTGGCAACAGATTTCTTATTAAAATCTTTTTTCCTTCGTTTCCGGCCTGTAGGCTAAATACACATAGCTCATCAATACACATTTTCTAAAAATATTAACAAAAACTTGTGTAAAAATATTTACATACATGAAGTACTCTCTTGTGCTACGAAACTTGAACTGTGAAAATAATAATATACTGTGTCTATAGATATGTGTTTATGTATGTATTTATGTGTATACATGGATAAATGTGTAAAATTATGTCTAAATGTGTGGAAACTTGTGTATATCATCTAGCCAAACATGTAAACTAGTGTATAAATGTGTAATATGCCACTTATCGACGGTAGATTTTGTCGAGATCGACACTTGTCGATGAGTTCAGCCTAGACCCCCTGGTGGGCTTTCACTAAACACATGAATTCTGTGAAATTAAGCAACATCAGGCACGGCTAGTCACTGGACCATCAGTGATAAACAATCTTCACCCCACCAGCTGCTGCGACCATCATACAGCATTCATCAATCCAGGTCCATCCAGGGGACCCAACTCGTCGGCCTTTGGCCATACAGGCCCAAAGGACATTGGATGGACATATTGGATCCTAATAAATAAATAAATAAATTCAGTGAAACATTCCTGAACAACGCGATTTTTAGCGATGACTCAACATTTCAGATGGTGGGAAGGTGAATACCCACAACTGCACAATCTGAGATCTTATCTTATCTGGTACAGAGGGAGTTTTGCGGTCCCACCTACTCCTACGAGGGAGTTTTGCGCCATCCCATTAATAACGACTGCTACGAGATGACAGTAGCAGTCGGGACCGACGGCTTAACGTGCCCTCCGAAGCACGGGGGGTTTCATGATGGAAAAGCTGCTGGGGATAAACGAACCAGAGGCTGTCACCAACTGCTGGAACACCAGCTATGGTCAATCGGCAAATGGGTCAGACCAAAGTCCCCCAACAGCCGCGCCCCAAATAGCTGTCCCGCCAGCGGTGGCCCTCAAGCCCAGGCCGCACCCAACCAGCAGCTGGCCGCGCCTGAAGTTGCTGAACTCCATCGATTGGCAAGCCAACCTACGAGACAACCAGGCCACGGCCACCCCCACAATCTGAGATACCGAAAATACACGTGAAACTGTCAAGAGTGAATGTTTTTGTGCCCTCAGCAGATTTTTGTATCCTCAGCAGTTCTTTATAAAGGAGAAAACCATAAATGGTATCATGTATCCAGGGATATCGAAAATTTCCTCATTCCATGGTAGACGAAGATAGCAAAGTTGGACGCCGTTTACTACCAACAAGACAGGGCACCACCTTACTAGCATCGCAGTCCGAAATTTCGTATTGGCTAGACTTTGGAATGAAATTGATCCTTCTATTGTCATGTGTATCATGCTGATGAAGATGACTTTGATATCGAAAAATACAATTTGCGCAAGTGCCATATTAAATTTTTTACGCAAAATATACACTGAACGACCAATTTCTTAGAGACACCTCTTACGGAAAATGGATCGGCCTCCCAGTGACACCCAAACAATGGAACAGGCCGAAGCGGTGTATAAAAGGGATGCATTGGATCACAAGTTGCAGTCAGTAGCAGAAGTGGACTGAATATGGGTAAATCCAAGGATTTCACCGACTTTGAACGAGGCATGATCGTTGGAGCTTGATGGGCGCAGTTGAGCATTTCGCAAACCGCGAACCTCCTCGGGTTTCCCCGTGCAACAGTGTTATGGGTATTTTGTGAATGGCAGTTATGCCAAAAAACAATCAACAACACAACTTCGGACGAAACAGGGCCGTGGATGAACGACCCCAACGGCGACTGGCACGAATCATCCACAGCAACAGGTCGGGAATAGCCCAATAAATTGCAGTGCAGTTCAATGAGGGTGCATCCCAACCTATTGGTTTAATAACAGGCCGCCAGTACCGGTACCGTCACTGTCACCGCAAAAAAGGAAGAAGGAGGTACTATCACTGGATGAGTGGAAGAAGGTCGCCTGGTCCGACGAATCGCGGTTCCTGCTTCATCATGCAGACGGCAGACTGCGCATCTGGCGCAGACAGTACGAGGCCATGGACCCATCCTGTCAGCAGACAATAGCACAGGCGGGTGGAGGAGGAGGGCTGGTCTGGGTTGTCTTCTCTTGGGACACACTGGGTTCTCTGATATCCGTAGACACATGCCTGAATGAGATACACTGTCTGAATATTGTTGCCGATCAGGTGCACCCGTTCATGATTGCTGTGTTCCCTGGTGGTGATGGACAGTTTCAGCAGGAGAATGCTCCCTGTCACCGTGCTCGAATGGTCTTGGACTGGTTCGAGGAACATGACGCGGACTTCCACCTGCTTCAGTGCCCAGCTCGGTCGCCCGATCTCAACCCGATCGAGCATTTATGGGATGAAGTGGAGAGAACCATCCGACGCCTTCCCATACTACCGTCAAACCTGCACCAATTACGGGACGCTGTGATGCCAGCCTGGGCTGCTATTCCTCCGCAACGGTTTCAACACCGTATTGAATCCATGCCATCCAGGCAATTCTTGCCGCTAAAGGAGGCGTAACACGCTATTAGCGCTGTGTCTCTAATAAATTGGTCGTTCAGTGTAAATTCTGTTTTTTCTTACACGGGAACCATCCGAACCTGTATCTCATAGTTTAACACCAAATTGAAATATATTACTCAGCTAAAGCTATTATTGAAAAGAAATTATTAAATGGAAACTGGAGGTAATGCTCCAAGCAATTTCAGGAAAAAATGAAAAGGAAAAATGCCACAACCTGGATTCGAACCAGGAACCACGTGTATCACACTCGAAGGAATTCCTGGCAAAGAACATGGCAACGGTCGGTCCCCCACCCTTTCGACTCTTTTAACCTAGCCCTCTGCGACTGTTACCTCTTCCCTAATGAAAGGGCAACGTTTTGACTATTGAAGATATCCAAGGTGTTCTACGATGGCCCAAGGTAGAGGCAACGAACGTGACATCCGTAATAATGGAGTCTTTGTATGGCTATGTGCGCTCATTTTCGTTTTCGCAGTTAATTTTGAATGTCGCACTGACTTAGGCTATATCAACACCACCTAGATAAAAAAAGGCCTATGCACTGAAACGTCATACATT
Source organism: Rhysida immarginata (assembly GCA_023313115.1). Lineage (NCBI taxonomy): Eukaryota > Metazoa > Arthropoda > Chilopoda > Scolopendromorpha > Scolopendridae > Rhysida > Rhysida immarginata. Next base: position 7,465 of record JAHWFO010045093.1, on the reverse strand, counting down.
GTTTCATCATCATTAACCGGCCAAATTTAGGCTTACTAGGATCCCCCAATGATCAAAATTCGATCACATTTCTGAGAAAAAAAAATATGTGTAATTGTTCTAGCATCTATCTTGCTTATTAATAAACTTTGAAGAATGAAAAATAGATAACACAATAAATATCCAAAATGCTTTGCGTGACATTTCTGACACTCCCGATTCATTTCACCGCAATGATAACTTTGAAAATCTAAAGGCGTCTTCTAATATACAGGGTGTAACTAAAGGTGTGTTACAAACTTTGGGGAATGATAGAACTGGTCAAAATAAGCATTTTTTGTTCTATGAAGATTGGTCCACAACAGCATTGTTTAAGAGTTATGGCAACTGTTCAAAATGACGCCCTTCAGCGTCAATGCAGGCTGTACGTTGCAAGACACCCGTTGCAGCATCTGCTGGGAGTCCCTGATGTTGTCTGCTGCTACAGCCAATCGTGCGATGAGTTCCTCCACTGAATTAACCATTGTTTCGTAGATCAGGGACTTTAGGTGGCCCCACACAAAGAAATCCAATGGTGTTAGGTCTGGTGATCGTGGCGGCCAGGCAACTGGACCACCCCGTCCAATCCAACGATCGCCAAACGTATCAGTGAGGAAGACCCGGACATGCTGTGAGAAATGTGGAGGTGCACCATCATGTTGGAACCACATTATTTGACGGATGTTAAGAGGTATGTCATCCAACAGTTCAGGCAGCATCTCCTGAAGAAAGACGAGGTAGGTTTGTCATTCATACGAGCTGGGAGAATGTACGGCCCAATGAGGCGATTGCCAACAATACCAGCCCACACGTTGACAGAAAATCGTTGCTGGAAGCGCCTTGTCGAAACGGCATGTGGGTTGATACGGTCCCAAACATGGATATTCTGGTGGTTGAAAATGCCTTCCCTGGTGAAGGTTGCCTCATCAGTGAACAGCACCTGCTGTGGGAATGCTGGTTCCTCTCTACAACGTGCAAGAAACCATCTGCAGAATGCCATACGTGGTGCAAAGTCAGCAGCTCCAAATGCTTGCACTCGTTGCATACGAAACGGATGAAACAGTTGGTCATGCAGAACTCGCCAAACAGACATGTGATCTGTGTTCATGATGTGTGCAAGCGCACGGGTGCTACATGTTGGTCTTTCGTGAACTCTACGAAGCACAGCTTCGTCGAATTGAGCGGTACGACGGGTGCGAGCGCGACCATGCTCTCCACGCATCACAGCTACACTTCCTGTTGCTCGTAGACGTCTCACAAGCCGAGCAAACATTGTGTGAGCTGGCTGACGACGTTGTGGAAACTGACGTCTGTACAGACGACAAGCAGCCCTTCCATTACCGTCTGCAGCACCGTACACTAACAACATGTCAGTGCACTCGTTAAAGGTGTAGTCCATATCCGGATGCGATCACACACGTTAGATTTTTTAGTGTGCAGGAACTGCTTGCATGGTAATGTGATGGTGTGGTCATGTTACTTTAAAAATTTACATGACCATACCATAATTCAGAAAGGGGTGTGTCATAAGCCTGCATTGATGCTGAAGACGTCATTTTGAACAGTGGCTATAACTCTTAAACGATGCAGTTGTGGACCAATGTTCATAGAACAAAAAATGCTTATTTTGACCAGTTCTATCATTCCCCAAAGTTTGTAACACACCTTTAGTTACACCCTGTATATATCGAATTATTATCTAAATATAATATTTATATTTAAGCTAAATTGTCCCTCCCTATCTCTGCGTCTCTCCCTCCGTCCCACTGTGGAAAATTAAGGTCTGTTTCGGACCAAAAATCGATAACTTCTTTGTTACTAAAGAGTGTTAACAAAATTTTTAAAAAATTAATAAAAATCAAAAACTTCAAAATTGGTATTTATTTTATTTTTTTGAAATATTACTTTCAAAATGTATGAAAAAACCTTAAAATAGCTTAGAAAACGACAAAAAATACATAAAATGCTTACCTACTAATTATCTCAAGAAATCTAAGGATGAATTCACCAGTAACAGTAGAGAAGTCCTTGAGACTCTTATTACAACTCACTTCCCAGGCGTTGAGCTCATTGGCCCGTTGGATTCGGTGTATCTTGATCCCATAGTCAGGACATCGCGGACTGGGTGGGCTGCTGCTGGTGAAGTAATTACTCGTCGTAGGGTCATTTGGGCAATTAAATCCTTTGATCCCTATAAATCACCTGGGCCGGACGAGATCATTCCGGTACTTCTCCAGCAAGTATCAGACGTAATCTCGCCGATCCTGTGTTTAATTTTTAGGGCTAGTTTCGCTCTTGCTTATATTTCTAATCTCTGGTCTTGGTGATTTTCATACCGAAACCCGGTAAGGGTTGCTATGACCTAGCCAAGAGTTTTCGACCCATCAGTCTGTCTTCCTTTGTTCTTAAGTGCCTTGAGAAGATTATTGATGGAAGAATTAGAGAAGATTTTGGGACTCTTGGTCCCTTTCACGCTAATCAATTTGCCTATCAGTCTGGCAAATCTACAGAGGTAGCTCTACACCATTTGATGGTAAGGATCGAAAAAACTCTGGAGTATAAAAAGTTTGCTGTAGCTGTTTTTCTCGATATTGAGGGAGCGTTTGATAACACTTCCTACGACTCTATTGCTAAAGCTTTAATTGCCAAAGCAACTTCTCCACTAATCCGCAACTGGATTCAGGTCCTCTTAGCGGATAGAATAATTACATCTGACCTGTTGGGTGAGGGGATTGTTGCTCGTCCCTCCAGGGGCTGTCCGCAAGGTGGCATTGTTGCTCTTTCCCCCTGCTTTGGAACCTAGTTGTGGACGACCTCATTTCCTTCCTTAATGACCAAGGTTTTTATGCCCGGGTTACGCAGACGATATCCTCATCTACGTTTCTGGGATCGACAAACGGCTCTGTGATCTTGTACAAACGGCTCTGTATAAAGTTCAATCATGGTGTTTAGAGCGGAATCTAAGGGTTAATCCCTCGAAGACCACTCTGGTTCCCTTTACAGGCCGAAGAGAGACCATTTCTTATGATCTCATGCCAACTCTATTCGGTGAGAAGATCATTATGAGAAATGAAGCCAAATACTTAGAGGTTACCCTCGATAGTAGGTTGACTTGGAACCAACATCTTGATTACAAAATTAATCAAGTTAAAGTTGGACTTTACCGTTGTCGTAGAGCCCTTGGTAAATCATGGGGTCTTAGTACCAAGATGATTTACCGGTTATATGTCACGGCGATCAGACCTATTTTGACATACTGTGCTCTAATCTGGTGGCGTAAGTCTGAGCAGTTAACCGTTAGAGCCAAGCCGACCTCTCTTCAAAGATTGGCGTGTTTGAGTATAACGGGTGCTGTCTCTACCACGCCAACCAAGGCTTTAGAGGTTATACTTTCTCTGACTCCACTTGATATATATATCAAAGGTGTAGCCAGGAAAAGTTCATATAGACTGAGTAATCAAAGGCTATGGGTGGACTTCCCTGGGGTGAAGTCTCACACTTTCATTAGCCAGGTTCTAACCAGTCATATTCATCAGATGCCTTCTGATATTACAGTTACTCAGGCCCTCCCTGAGCCCTCGAGCGAGGTCATAATTGACCCCGTGGCAGGGCCGGATGGGATGAGTTGGCATTTCCCTAAGGGGGCCATCATTTGGTATACTGATGGCTCTCGTCATCACGGCCTATCGGGCCTTGGTGTTTATTGCGGCAGTCCCAAAACCCTCCGCTTTGTCATTTGGGTCATTGGGCCACTGTTTTCCAGGCTGAGATATTGGCCATTATTTACTGTCTGCAGATCTGTATAGATAAACTCTATGTACACCGTCGTATCTTCATACTCAGCGACAGTCAAGCGGCCCTTAAAGCCATCAAATCTTCTAGGGTTAATTCTAAACTTACGCTGGAATGCTGGCAACTCCTACAGGATCTTTCTTTTCACAACAGTGGCACTTTGAAATGGGTTCCTGGACATAAAGGTGTTGTCGGAACGAGGTTGCAGACATCTTAGCTAAACAGGGTGTCAAGTCTACTTTTATTGGCCCTGAGCCTTACTGCGGTATTTCCAGACAAACTGCAGTTAGGGAGATAAATATTATCTCTCATCAAGAAATGATGGAAAGGTGGGATAATACCACCGATCAAAAACATGCCAGACTCATGATTAAGAGATCTTCTCCTAGTCTAACATCAGGCTTTTTACAACTTAATAGAAACAAAGTAAACCGATCATCATCAGTTTTCTTACTGGTCATGACTTACTCCGTAAACATCTACATAGAATGGGAATCCTTCGGGAAGAGCCACTATGTTCGAAGTGCGGTTTGGCGGAAGAAACTGTCTACCACATTCTCTTTGACTGTGTCGCTCTGACACATTTTCTTCACTTCACGGTTGGTTTAACCTTTCTTGAAGATATCCACTTGGACCCCGTAGGCAGCTTGACTCGCTTTTTAAGTCTATCTGGCTACCTTTAGGTGATTTATGTATTCTTTTTTGGGTATGGCGCAATATTCCTTAGAGGAATAAGTGCCTTTGCGGTCAATTGCCTTGGCTATTGACTGACAACCCGCTTTTAAGATAAGATACCTACTAATTATAGAAATATTTTGAATAGTTGGTTAATAACAATTTATTCATCAATATCGGAGATAATGGCGTGAAAAAATCCTCCGAAGACCATTTTCCAATTATTATTACAATAATTAAAATTCTTTCAAATGAACATCAACAATGATTTGTGTTAATTTGATATTTATTATTTAAAAAACAACAACAAAAAAGGCAATGCTACATGCGTTGACAAATATGGTACACAACCTGTTCCTTAATGCTGCCTTTTTTTGAAACGCTTTTTACCTGTGTTGACGTGAACAAATACGCAAACAAAATAGATTGTGCATATCTAGAGCACAGGAACTTTCCAACCATGTAAGTTTCATGCGTATTCGTCCACGTTAACACAGGTAAAAGTCCATAACAAAGAATGTGTTGCCGCATTTATATATAGATTATTGGTAGAAATACGATTAACAATGGTCTTTTTAGTGAAATGTAGCAATTCTATTATCCGTCTGACGAGCATGACCTCCTTTATTAAGTACCGAAAGGTGCTTTATGCTATCAGTGTGGGGAAACGTGTCTGTCTGTCCGTCCGTAACTCTAACTCCTCCGAGGCTATGAAAGATTTTCAAAATCTGTTTTCGTCAGTCGATGGATAAGGTTCATGGCACGAACCAATCACAATTATTATCTAAATCGGTGCATTAGCACGTGCACAAATGGTACCTCTATTTTCCCGCCAAGCAATTTTCAATGGGAAGATATATTAAGTAATATATCAAACAAATCGTATTGACGAGATAGAAGCGGCTATTCATTACTATTTTCTTCAGTCGATGAATATGGTACATGGCACGAACCAATCACAAGTATTATCTACATCAGTTCAATAGCACGTGCACAGATGGTACCTTCACGACCCCACCTAGCAATTTTCAATTGATAAATGTATATTAAGTAATATATCAAACAAATCGTAATGACGAGGTAGAAGCTGATATGAATTAATATTTTCGACAATTGATAAATATAGTTCCGGGAATGAACCATTTTGAAAATGGTTGTAATGGAAACAATGGCACGTGCTTTAATGGTACCCTTATGACATCCTCTAAGGATGATGTGTCATGAATGAATATAACGTAAAATCATTGAACGGCGAAATTGGTTTAAAGACACCTGGTTTAGTGGAACCATTATGGTTCATTGGAACTTTTAATGCTAAAATGGGGCATGTAATATATCAAACGACTTGGAATGATGTGTCATCTAAACATATAAAAGGCAATGTAAGTATGTTAGTCCGGTTTTTAAAAGGCAACTTAGCAGTAAGCTATAAAGTTATAATTTAACACTCGGCCATATAATACACGTACTACAACAAGGATGGAAAAAATCTAAAACTGGAGAAAAGTCTCTTAAAACGTAGAAATTAATTATCTTTATATTTATGTATATGAAATAGACTTGGTTTATGTTCGTTTGCTTGCATCTGTGAACAATCAGCCCGTGCGGTTTGCGTCAACAATCGGCTCTGTGAAATTAATACATGCCGCAGCCGACGAAAAAGACACGCCCTGGCACTGAAAAGTCACCTGACCATCTTAGTCCAAGCAACAATGTAGTCTTCATTGTTTCCATGTTGGATTTTAGCAATCAGTATTTTTTCGTTTGTTAGAAACAATGAAGGTGACATTGTTGCTTCGACTAAGAACCAACCAATTTAAAAAAAAACCTTAGTGAGATGACTTTTCCATGCCAGGGCAACGCCTCCTATAAAGAAAGCCTCCGCACTGAAACGTCATACATTGTTACAATTTCATACTTCGTCCTTTGTTAATCGTATTTTTACCAATAATAGAGAGGTTCAGCAAAGCGTTAACGTGAGCGTGAACGCAAAAATGAGTGACATCGTCCAAGTTCACGTCCACACAGTGTTGGCCATGAAAATCTGCTTCAGCAAAGCGTTACTTCCCCTTACGAGTCCAAATGGCGTCACATATGTATGACATCATATGTTCTTATTATGCATGCGCAGAATACAAATATCCGCATCCGGTTCTTGCCTCATGCGTGTATTTTGAAAGTTAATTAGTATTACGACATCGTACATTTCTAAGCTTATATTCTAAATATTGTTTGTACAAAAAACAATTATTTAATTATCATATCATAGATGTAAGCTTAAAGAACACGTGTGCAAAATAACATATCATTTTATTTGTTCGTTTTATAAATAAAAACATAGGGACTGGCAAACGTGAAAGTACCAGACTAGGCGTTGAATTCGCCATGATTTAACGTGGAGACGTGAAGGAATGACGTCATTAGTTCATACGTTTTTTTACCTCACGTCGACGTGAGGCAGCGTGGAGCGGACGTGAAGCCTCGACCTAGATTTACGTCATTCCTGCGCTCTACGTCATTGCCATACCACACGTTTGCTTTGCTGAACCTCTCTAATAAGCCCTGAATTTGGTCTACTTATTATGTTATAACAATGTATGACGTTTCTTTATAGGAGGCGTTGGCCAGGGCCTGTCTTTTTCGTCAGGTACGATGCTTGCCTTAATGATTCCCGTTTTAAGGGGGATAGTTATAAAAAGTAATAAATAAATAAATAAATAAATAAAAAGTTCTAAAAAGTAATCAATCAATAAATAAAAAAATCATTATTATTTCTTTTTTTTTAATAAAAACCTTAGAGAGATGTAAGAAATTATTCTAAAACAAATAAGAGAATACAACTTCTAAGCGTGCAGCTGCTCAAGCTTTTGCTAAAAAGGTGTAGGTATTTTTCCTCATGAGCTAATAACTGGAGAAAATTTATTTTTCATATAGTTTTTGCAATTTAGTAAATTCCTTCAGAGAAGTTATAGATGTAGTA
>JAHWFO010045083.1:2052473-2069502 GCA_023313115.1 Rhysida immarginata | reverse complement strand
CCTGGCCAGCCATGCTGACTCAAGGTGTCTTAAAGACAACCAAGTTGGTAGCAAGTTTTTTGAAATTTTAAAAGCGGTTAGGATTAGAGGACCATGCTACCCTCTAACGATTACTGATAAGATATTGCAGAACCTTAATTAGACGGGTTACCTGATGATATTCTTTCTGTGTCAATTGATAGTAAAAACTAAGAAATTCCCATTAGCATTAAAAACCGCAAAAATTAACCCTATATATAAAAAGGGCAAGCCACTGAGCATCACCAATTACCGCCCGATATCAGTCCTGTCTCCCCTCACAAAAATAGTGAAAAAAGTGGTTTTTCACCACATGGTCGAGTACATATGGATAAAAATTCTTGTGCAACAAAAGGGGAGCCAACCAGGCTACAAAGCCATTTGGATGCCCATTGAGATTATCATGAAAGCATCTGCAGCTTTCGATCAAGGTCGCAAACTCGTCGTCGCCCAAACGGACATTTCTAAGGCGTTCGACACGATTTTGAGACATCAGTTATTGTATGCTCTCGATTCCCTTGAAGTGTCTAACGATTATTTAGATCTTTTGCAAGATTACTAACATGAAAGAATGAATGTCTTTAGTTTCGAGCCGGTGGTGGGCAATATTTCCAAACAAGGGATAGTCCAGGGCTCGGGTATGGCCCACTTCTATTTGCGATGTCCACTGCCTCGAAGTTTGGCCTTTCCTTCCATTTGGAGTTGGTGGAAGATAACTTTTTACTCGCTTCCTATTTACCAAAAGAATAGGTGAAGAATAAACATAATGAACCTAGTGCTCGTGGCAGAATAATATACCAGTAGAGGTCTCTCTTAATCAGGACAAGACCAATATCATGATAGTACCCAGAGATGTGTCAAACTTCATCCCCATAAAGATTTTGGTTATCACATTGGATCCCAACCTGAAATTCAATGAACAGATTGGTCAACTAATAACGTCGTTATATTGCAAGAATTATTTAGTCAAAAGGTTAAGATCTTTCCTCTCAATTCCACAAGTGTGCCAATTTATATTGGCAGTCATATTGCCGCGACTTGCCTATGGGGCAATATTTTGATCATCCACTTCCTCTGTTAATTTAAAAAGACTGTCCGTCGCGTATAATAGAATCATAAGGACTGCTATCAAACTTATCCATATGGATTCAGTGATATCTGCATGCTTTACCCACTGTGATGACTATTAGTAAAGTTGCTTTGACCACCAAAGTGGCGGAAGCGATCTGCAATGAAAACCATCCCACAGCGTTTGTCAGACATTGGTTGAAATTCGAGAATATTATCCAACAAGTTCGAAGATTCTTGTTCGTGACCCCGAATATTACGTCAGCTTTTATATCTAGGAGGTTGCTATATAGTGCCATCTCCATGTGGAATGATCTGTGTTATGACATACGATCTACAATCTACGAACGTGTCTCCATTGATTGCTTGACAGCTTATGTCCATTTGAAAATACAGTTGAATTGATTTTACATTAGTATTCAACAATGTTTTTTGTATATGAAATTTTTAATTTGTGTTCATATACTGGTTCAAAAGCGGGCTTATTTTATCCTGTCCTTTTTGATAACGCTGACCCTTTTGTGTCAAAGAGTATTTTTGGTGTTGTAATAGTATCACTTCCTAAATTTAATAATAATAATATTAACCCTCGTGTGGTCCTACGTCTGCGTCGTGCGAGAGAGGCAACATCTTAGGGAGCTGGCCATGGTTAACAGGTCTGAGCTACTCTACCCTTAGATTAATTTTGAGGGTCCAGATGACCCATTAGGGCTGATGAGCTGATTACATCGGCCAAGGGCCTGCTGATGATGGAGATGGCTAACAGGACCACCCACTTATTGATAAACCCCAAGTAGTTGAATGGCTAAACCACTCCCGTCTATTGGGTGACCTGCAAGCTGAAGCAGCTTAGCAATATTTGAGAGTTCTTTGACAAATTTTTTTGTATATTCACCATCAGCGAGACGAAGTCGTCCTAATTGCACTTGAAGTTGCATACCCCGTAGAATTGTTTTATCAACATACAGTTTTTCCAAATGCTTCCACAGCTGTTAAGCTTTTAAATTTGCATCAAAGGTATTTACACACGCTGTTGATAAATGAAAAATTATTTCACTTCTTGCCTTATCATCTAAAGTCAAATCAATTATTGTTCCCATAGACTCTGGAGTCGTAGTGTCATTGTGCTGTTCTACAATCCGATGTGTAGAAATTGTAGTAGTTGAAGGTAGTGGAAAAATTGGTTCCCATGACCCTTTTGAAATTTTCAATGCTTTCTTTCAAAGTTGCTATACGACAAATCCCTCTTCTCCTTGTAACTGCTCCACTTGACTCATTATCTTTTATGCTCTGCTACCAATGTTGGGGGGTGAATAAAACATCTACTAATCCATAAATAGAATATTATAAGGTCTTTAATATTCAGCTACTCCATTGAGAAACATTACAACACCAGCCCTAAAGTATGTAATTCTGCATCAAGTCAGTTACACTCATCTCTATGCCAACATTCTTAAACAAGTAGCAATGAATGAACATAAAGCATGAAAACAAACGCAGAGAAAAAAAGCAAATATCTACAGTGCGCCACATAAGTATAGGACCACCCATATTTGCCCTTGTCTTCAAGAAACAAAATAAAATAATTAAAACATTGTCAGTGTATCAGATTCTCACAGATTTTCTTACTTGTTTCCAAAGAAAATAATGAAAAACAAACAACAACAAGAATGAGAATTTATAAAAATAGAAATTAAGCTGCCACATAAGTATAGGAACAGCATCACTTAAGGCCGTTTTTCGAGCAGAAAAATTAACAAAACAGTGAATAATCAGTCAATAGATGCACTGGAGATTACTTAATAGGGTTGCCTCCACAAAAATTTTCAAGTGGCTGTAAACAAGCAACTTAAACACAATGCCTCATAACACCACCTTATCAGACTATGAAAGGGGTCAAATTGATGCTTTGAAAGCTTCTGGAATGAATGCACGAGGTATAGGAAAGGCTATAAGTCGGTCACATAAAGCTGTAATTAATTATTTGAAAGCTGGTGCTCAGTATGGCCAAGAAAAGAGACCTGGGAGACCTCAGAAGATGACTAATCGACAAATAAGAGAGATTATAAAAATATGAAAGACCCCGCAACATCTTTGCGTGCGGTGGCCAATTCTGAAGATGTTCCAGTATCAAAATCAACTGTGCACGGATTGTGAAGTAGGCATCATCTCTTGTGTACACGAAAAGAAAACAGCAACCTGCACTCCTACTGCACCACAAGCAAAAACGGTTGGCCTTTGCCTAGTCAGTGATGTTCTGGACAGAAGATTGGAAGATAGTCCAATTTAGATAGGCCAGACAGCTGGCAATATTACTGTCATGACATCAGGAGGTCAGAAGAAATGTAATTCATATGGCAACTGGGAGGAGGATCACTCATGGTCTGGATTGACTTCGGATGGAATGGTAGAACCAATTTAGCTATTGTTAGTGGAAGAATGAAGACTTCAGATCATCAAGATCTGCTTGATATTCATCTTTTACTGCTTGCGGACCAGATGGGGATCAAGATTTAAGGGACCAGATGGATTTTCCAGCAAGATAATGCCCCAGTTCACCGTGCAAACAGCACATATGAGTGTTTTTTAGAAAATAGTGTGCAAATTATGGATTGGCCTGCCCTATCTCCAGATATCAATCCAGTGGAAAATGTACGGGGTGCTTTAGCCAGATCTGTTTACGCAGGAGGTTAACAGTACCGCAGTATAGAAGAATTAAAGTATGCTGTGTTGAATGCTTAGGAAGAAATTAATTCAGATTATCAGCAAAACCAGGTCAGAACTATGCCAAAACGAATTTTCAAAAACATTGAAAAAAGGGATGATTTATTGCGGATTAAGTGATGCTGGTCCTATACTTATGTGGCAGCTTAATTTATATTTTTATATATTCTCATTCTTGTTGTTATTTGTTTTTCATTATTTACTTTGGAAACAATAAATAATAGTTGTGATACAATGTTTTAATTATTTTATTTTGTTTCTTGCAGACAAGGGAAAATATGGGTGGTCCTATACTTATGTGGCGCACTGTATAAAACTACTTTTTAATTCACTCCAATATTAACACTAATAAAAAAAAAATAAAAATAATTATCCAACAAATCCAGAACACAACATTATCACTAAACTTATTGAAACACTAGCAGAGGACCCAGTTTTGCCCTGGATAATTACACTTGTAGGTAAAGAGAACAATCTCAAGAAGGTAAATTATTACTCAAAAAAAATAACTCAATGAATATAACACAGAGCGAAGGGACTATCCATTCTATGAAAAATCCGATACACAGGAATTCTAGGTGATGTATCTGTGGCTCTGAGTCTTTGTATTTTTGAATAAATTTTGAAACATCTTAAAAATAAACACATGAAAACGCTTATAATTAATACAGTAAAAGTTCATAATTAAAATTCGAAAGAAAATTTTTTACATGCTTACAATGGTTAGACCTCTCCAAAGATGCGACTGCTATTCTGAATAATTTCTTACTGATGTAATCTTACTTTAGATGTACACTTGATGTTGTTGCATTTTCCACTCTTCTCTCGAAGTCTTGAGACAAAATGTGGCCATTCATCACTTTGTGTAGTGTAGCGTTCGCCAATTCTTCTATTCTTTTGTTCAATACAGCACGGAGCTAAAGGAGTGCTTCCTCTGTCGTCTTTCCACACATCTTCAATAGTCTGCTAACTCTCCATTATCTGCAGTTACTGATCATTTTTAAAGATTTTCAAGAAATTGTTAAGTACTGAGAACTCTCAATTCTAAAAAAAGCTGAATAACAGGAATTCTACGCATTGTTACAAATTGAAACTTATCTATATTGCACAAACTTTCCCTTGCATTGTTGGTCATAAGATATTTCTCCCTAATATGCCTTGCCAAAACCATGAATATCGATTTTTATCGATATTTATTATTTTTCCGAAATCTGAGGTAGACAGTGACCTTCCTCACGCTTTGAAGATCAAGTATGCAAAATTTTATTTTACACGAACGCATATATCTTATGACAGTACATTGAAGAAAATCTATCTGTAGAATACATACACCCTCTCATTTACAATGGGGCTCTTACAGTTATATCCACACTGGGTAGGAAATTAATCCATCAATACACAAAAAAATTATACACCCAACAGAAACCTAAATGGCAATAATAGATTGAGTCTGAGAATGACGAAATCCGCAAGCAGTTAGGTAGAGTTACACAGTACACTAAAACAACACTTCATCAAAGCAGAACAAACGCCTCAGACAAATATTTAAGTTAATTAAAACACACACCAAACATGAACAGCACAATCAACACATTACAGAATATATGGACACATTTAAACAAAAGGTAGCTGCAAAAACACAACGCCAGAAGAGATACAAAACATGCACACAGCGCAAACAGCAGAACAAGTTATTCACAAATAATGAGAAGACATTCTATAAGCAGTTAAACAAAGATTATCCACACACACACAAAACCCTTGTCTGCCAACACAAACAGCACTCCAACATTAGTGGTCGTCTCTTAGGCCTGTCTCAGTTGAACATAATAGGGAAGCTAGCTGGATCAGGGAAGAGGAGCAATTAGCATCCACACTACCAAACATGCCTTATACTGACATAACAGCAGATGAACTCTCACAAGTCATTAAACGTACTCAAAATTGGCTCCTGGTGTAGATAGGATTCAGAACTTCTGGTATAAGCGTTTCACCTGTTTGCATCTGACCCTTTCAAAACAGATCTCCAACACTTTGCAAACACCACACACATTGCCACATTTCCTCACACAAGGAATAACATACTTGGTACCAAAATCACATAATACTACGGATCCCACACAATATAGACCTATCACATGCCTGCCTACATTTTACAAAATAATAACTGCTTGTATCGCAAAAAAAATTATAAACACATAGATAAAAAACATTCTCACTGAGCAACAAAAGGGATGTCGTAGAAATCAGATGGGTTGTAAGGAGCAACTCCTTATAGACTCCTATAGTAAATTCACAATAAACATCGACACCTACATGCAGCCTGCATTAATTAAAAACAGGCCTTTGATAGTTTCCCACACTCATGGTGGTATAAAATAAACCCTACACTTATAACATTTTTAGAAAGTGCAATGCTGCATTGGAGAACTACACTACACCTCACACTCAACAGTGAAACCATGATGACTGACAAAATATAGATAAACCGGGATATCTTCCGGGGTCACTCACAGAGCCCACTCTGGATTTATCTTGCACTAAATGCACTTTCAAACAGACTGAACAGAACAACTTACGGCTATACGATTAAACAGAACAAAAGCTGCCACTACACGCTTTCACACTTACTCTACATGGACGACATGAAAATCTAAGCCTCAACACGAACACAATTGCGCCAATTACTTGATATTACACAAAATTTTTCAAAAGACATGCACATGCAATTTGGGTTGGACAAATGCAAATCCATTCATATTGAAAAAGGAGTACTCAGGGAAGGGGGCTTCACATTAGAAGAACCACATCACATTGCTGTTATGGAAAATGACGAATATTACAAATATCTTGGATTAAGCAAGCCAAGCTTCTGAAGCACAAATACATAAAGAATACACTCACTAAACAATATTTCATAGGCTAGAGGCAAAATTTAAAACAACTTTAGATTCCAGAAATTTAATCAAGGCCATCAATACTTATGCCACGCCAATATTTTCTTACTCCTTTGGAGTCATACAGTGGACACACACAGATCTTGAGGGACTTGAAAGGAAACAACGTAAACTTCTTACAAAGCACATATACCACCATGCACACGCAGCTATTGAAAGATTCACCCTGCCTTGTTCAGAGGGAGGCAGAGGTCTTATTGCTATAATAGTTCTACACCAGGACACCCGTAACATTCCTACAACATGCACTAAACTTCAATCATGGTTCGGAAAGCAACTCCACGGTAGACATCCTTCTGACCTCAACCAGCTGCACGTCGACAAAAAAGCGTCGAACTTTTGGTTGAGTGAACAGAGTCTCTTTGGGGAAACTGAGTGAACCATGATTGCCATACAAGACCAGGTTATTAACACGAAAAGCCAAAGAAAACATATAATCAAAGGTTCGACTGATGGGTCTTGCAGGAAATGCCATATGGCAGAGGAAACCATCTAACACGTCACATCCAGTTGCAAAGTACTCACGCAGACAGATTATTTACACAGACATAACCAGGTAGCCAACACCATACATCAACATCTAGCTAAGATACACAAGCTAAGGGGCATTCATACTCCATAATATAAATATATCCCCCACACTGTCTTAGGGAACACCTCACATAAACTATATTTTGACAGATCAGACATTACACTAGTGGATAAGCAAAACAAAGTAGATATAATTGATCTCCATCCCAACACACAATTTACGAAAGACATACACTGAAAAAGTCACTAAATATACGGATCTTTCACACGAAATAAAACGCCTTTGGAGAGTTAACAGAGTACACGTTGTTCCTATCGTTTTTTCTGCCACTGGGGTAATTCCACACTCGCTACACAAAAGCCTGTCTACACTAAATTTAAACCCACACTTATACAAAAATTTACAGAAAGCCACAATTCTAAACACCTCTCACATAGTTAGGAAATTCCTACACCCAAACATCAATACTTCCAGGACTGCGTAACTTTCCCTCCCTTGCAATTGAGTCCCTTGGGCTTGGCCCTCTGTTGGGTCCGCCTCTGGGATTGGCTTCCGAACTTAATCCGAGTTTGTTGTCCCTAAACAATAATAATAATAATACTAAGTAATTCATACAGTTTAAGATCATTAAATTGTAAAGATGGATTTAAGGTTTCGATATCCGAGTAATTTTTAATATACAGTATTTAAGTTTCAGGAAGGATGAGCTTCGTTATTGAATTAATGAATCAAAGCCAGGAGATTTGATCCACCCACGGTTTGTCATGATTTGTTGTACTGAAAATCAAATTGCATACGAACGTCTCCTATTCCAATAAACTTAAACAATTAATTTGATAATGATGTATTAGAAAATAAGAATTCTAATTCTTTGCTTATCATTGACTGATGACTTAATAACGAATGTAATGGAAAATGATTTAAATGTTCTTTATACTAGAAGTTCAAATCATAAGCGTATTTCTAAGGCATGTGTTTTCATAATTTATACAGGTTGTCCACGAAGTCCGGTAACATGGCAGATAGCTCAAAGCTTATCTCAAAAGTTTATAGTAATAGGGGGGTGGGGAATTCACTGCTGCCCTCAAATTTGATTTTGACCCTCAAATTTAAGGTCATCCATTACTAACTCGAAAACTATTAAAAAGAGAGAAATATTTCCGATTGCTACACTATAGAGGAACACCACATAAGTCTAAACCAATCTTTAATCACACCCTTCCCGTTGAAAGATTTTGAGTAAATGGACGAGAAAGAGTCTTTCAAGGTCAGGTTGGGCTGGCCAGATTGCCTGAGGAATCTAACACATTTGAATTGCATTGAAGCACACCCTTGGAAAGGCTCATTAAGTGATTGGGTGACATGGTAGGTAGAAAATGTTGAGGAATTTTATGTGGTTCGTTTAAATATTAGCAAAATATTTTTCTTACTAATCGAGAGTGTTCAATATGCTGACCATCAGCTCAAAGGCACATTTGAGCACGGGTCACAATCGATTTCTGCACATAAGTCATAGTTGTTCCTGGAATGCTGGAACAAACTGCTACAATCTTTTTCTGAAGGTCAGTTACTGTTGATGGTGTTGTGTCGTAAAATTTGTTATTCACATAAGCCCACAGGAAGAAGTATAGTTGTGAGGTCTGGCGATCGTAGCGGCCAAAGTTCTGGTCCAGATCTACTAATCCAACGTGATGAAAATGTGCTATCCAGCCACTGCCTTGTAGTAGTTGCAATGTATAGTCGTGCTCCATCTTGCTGAAAACAACATGTTGACCTATCTGATAGGGGCAGTTCATCAAAAAGTTCGAATACAACACCATTGAGAATCAGGTCTCGATACCGTAGTCCTGTGAGATTTCCGTCGTAGAATGCGGACTCAATCAGTTTGGTGTTGTACATTCTGCACCAAATGTTAACTCACCAATTTTCTTGATCAATACTTCCCGCAACCAGCATGGATTGCTCTCTGCGCAATAATGTAAGTTACGTCTGTTAACGGTTCCATTCCTTGAAAACTGTGGCTCATCACACTAAATTTCTTGGGTGTGAATTGCGGATCATCATCAGTTTGACAGAGAAGCCAGTTACAGTAATCCATTCATCTATAGCCGTCATGTTACGAGAGAGCTTGATGACAATGAACATGGAATGGGTGAAATTTGTGCTTGTGGAGAACATTCCATACAGAGCTTTTGCAGCATCCAATGTCTTCTGCAATTGCCCGAACACTAGAGTGTGGATTAGCAGCTACTGCAGCAAGGATAGTTTTGGTGGCCTTGTTATCCGCTACAGTCCTTGATCGACCTTGACCAGGATGTTGCGTAACACTGCCTGTGTCACGAAACCATTGAATAATATGCCACATTATATTTCTTGATGGGAGGCGTGGAGTCTAATATCTCCGAGCATACAATCTACATGCTTCAACTGCATTTTCTTGGCTTGCTCTGTAACAGAAAATCGTGTCTATTATCTCATCTTTTAAAAACAGTGACATTGTGATTAAGAAAATGAAAAAGGTCCGACGAATAGCTTATTTTAGCAAATAGTGTACATAACTTTCAAACAAACCAGAGCAAAATCGACAAATGGCCACAAAATAACAAATCTGTTCATTAAGTACAGTCTCATTAAATCATATGCAAATGGAGTACTATATTCTATTAATATATTCAACTTTTAAACCAATCAAGTAATTCCAACCGAATAATAAAAAATATGTGGAAACTTATTAATTAAATAACTTGGAAATAACTTATTACCAACTTAATGTATTAAATTAAAAATAACCAGGTTATTGTCTTACAAAATTAAATGAAAAATATTTCGTTAAGATTGAAACAAATCAAATAAATTTTCTCAACACTTTCTACCTACCATGTCAACCAATAACTTAGTGAGTGTTACCAACGGTGTGCTTCACTGCAATTCAAAAGTGTTAGAAACCTCAGCCAAACAGGCCAGCCTAACCTGACATTGAGTAACTCTTTCTCGCCCAATATCTCGAAATCTTTCAAGGGGAAGGGTGTGATTAAAATTGTTTTTAGGCGAATGTAGTGTTGCGTTACAGGGTAGCAATCAGAAAATTTTCTCTATCTTTAATAGTTTTCGAGTTAGCAAATGGGTGACCTTAAATTTGGGGGTCAAAGTCAAATTTGAGTGCGGCAATGACTTACCCACCCCCTTATTACCTTTAAACCACACTTATCAGATCTCGCCTAACTGGCAGCTTTGATATATCTGCCATGTTACCAGACTTTTTGGATATCCTGTGTAATAAAAAATTCGTACAGCTAACTTGAATAAGCACATCCTAATTTTATTTAAAACTTGTAGCGTTCTAGCCTAAATATCATATTTATGTAGCTGGATGGCTCTTCCACGTAACTGTTTGACGAAAGTATATAAAGACGCCATCTTAGGTCACGGATTTAGTGTTTCTGCTTATCTTTTCGTGTTGGCTTTTTGTGCTTTTTGATTGTCATGGTGTATTCATTTTTTTCTATATTTTTTATCTCGAATACGTTTGTCTTCTCATATTTTGATGCCACTTTTAGGCCATTTTCTCATTTATTGAATGATTTAAGCCCACAAACACCAGATATTTTATGCTTTCGAATTGTTAAATTCAACGTTCTACTCTGGTGTATTTAAATAGAGATGATGTCCCAACAACGCGCGAAAAATCACATTTTACTTTTAAAATTATTTTTGTAAAAAATATAAAACTAGACGTTAAGAAAAGTTTATTGACTAGCCCTATCATATTGGATACGATATGTTTTTTTGTGCGCTAAATAACTTTAAGGGACATGTGCCGTTAAATTCGTGAGAAATGCAATGACTAAGGCAATATAAAAAATTTTGAAAATATTGGCAACAAAGAGCATCCCTTTGAAACGGAAAGCACTGCTAATAGCACAACAAAAATTTGGATTTTGGAAAGCATTAATTCCTACAATCATCGGGTTTATTAGCAGGTTATTGTCTCCTAAGTATTATTATCTTATGTTTTTCATGTATAAAAAATGTATTTGATGCTGGCGACTAATTTGTCGTCATATCAAATGATGACTTTCTCATATTCACCATCGTCTTTGCATTTCCTGGTCCATTCATAAACTTAGATCAGGAAATGAATGTTCTAATGAAAAAACTGACCTCAATGATGACTCCAAAGCAAAATTATATCATCATATTTTATTGAGATATATTCAATAAATTAAAAAATTTGTAAATGAGCCAATTATAGTCCGATCAATGCAGGAAGTTTTACCGAAGTCAAAGAAATGCAACCGGAAATAAAATCAGAAGGAATATATACAGAGACAAATGAAAGAAAGAGACTGGCAGTGACCTCCCCTCTAGTGGTGCTTTCGCGCCGCCATATTGGGATTGGCAAGAAACAGCTGATCGCCCGAGACAATGCATGTGAATCAATCGATTTGGTTTGGTTTGTTTGGTATTAACGTCCTTTTCAACTTCTATGGTCATTTCAGGACAGGGTTATAGGGGCGGCAAATTTTGCCTCGCAAGGGTTCTTTAACGTGCAGCCGGCAAACGACTACACTGGACCAACAACTTTACTTCCCTTCCGAAGGAACTGCGTGATCTTTTTTCTCCCTGAAAAACCCTCGTCGTCCTCGCCCGGAATCGAACACGCGTCCTCGGGCATCAGAGGCGATCACGCAACCACTGAGCTAGCAAGGCCGATGTGAAATAATCGCAAACAATTGCTTATTACAACATGTGGATTAATAAATTGATTATTTTATTGAGCTGAGAATTATTTCTTCCTTTTTTTTTAATTAAAAATTTTAAAATATTTGTCTTGTAAAAATTCGTTAGGCATTGAATCAGCTATTTGGAGTCATCAAAAGTATACGTTATCGTTAGTTAATGCAATAAAGTTTTTTTTAAAAAAATCAGAAAACAGGTTATGCTTACTAATACTTCCAGAAATCATCTACAAAAAGAGCTGAAATTACATTGAGAATATATGCCGCCTTAGGTTTTTGCCAGTTGTAACATGGCGAATGCTGCACTTCCGCTGGCACCGGTAGCGCTCAGCGAAATGAATAGGGCACTGCCAGTCTCTTTCTTTCATTTGTCTCTGATATATACACGTCTTCCACAACCAGCAAATATTTAAAGCATGATTTCTTCTGATTTCCTCAAATAATAGAACGATAAACTATTCCATCATTACTAGAGAAAATTCTGATAAAGTACCACGATAAAATCAGAGAGGTACTATATACTGATCATAGTCAGTTCGTCTCGGATGGTCAACTCATTTACAATGCACAAACAATTTCCGGTTCGAACATTGGCAAGTTGTTAAAAGGCTTCTTAACAAGGCGAATTTGTAATGAGCCCGGTTGGTTCGATACAATTGAGGTATTAAGAAAACCGTGTTGTGCTACACGCCAACGTGGCTCACTTGAATTTAGTAAAAGGGAAATTGGGAGCAAAACACATAAACAGAATTTGAACCCAAGTATTAGCAATCGGATTGGGAGATAGATACAAAAGGAAAACCGAAAATGAAGCGTGAACAAAGCGATTTTTATTAATAAAAGATTAAAAGAGGTATATCACAGTCCTACTTCTCCAGGTTCATATGGCGAGTTGCAACGTTTGTACATAGAAGCAAAAAGAAAAAATTTGAATACCTCAGTAAAGGATGTGAAATATTTTTTAATCAAAGAAGACACCTATGGAAATGGCAGTAACGAAACATTGATATGGCATTAAATACAAACATTGGAGAAAAAATACCAGGTTCAGCCAAACAAATAGTTATGTTATTAAGACATGTTAATTAAGACATGTAAAAGAATCTCAAGACTGACCATTTAGTAAATTTCATTAACAAAAATATATTAAGCACACGAATTACATGCTTCAATCGAGGACCAACCTTTTATAAAATGTAATATTCTTCGCGCTTTCTAATTTCCTGATCATAATTTAAATCTTCTCGTAATGGTTGTCAGCATACATATACTTCCTTTCCTTTTTTTTAGAATTGATTGCTATTAGAATTTAACAATTTCTTGAAAAGCTTTAAAAATGAGCAATAACTTTAAATAATGGAAAGTTAGCAGACTATTGACAAACAGTGGAAAGGCGGCAGAGAAAGCAGCCCATTCGCTCAATGCTGTATCGATTTTTCCAGTATAATGCTGCAACTGAACAAGTGGTGAAAGACAACTGTCATGGTCGACTCCTCCATGAATTGGGCTATCACGGACGCATGAACAGCCATGCTGTCACTAAGTGTCTTAAAGACAACCAAGTTGTCAAGATGGAACGCCCAATGGGAGGCAGGCACCAGTTACACAGACAGTGAATTTCTTCTATCCAAACCATCAGAAAGCTTGATGAACACACAATAAGAAATAAAAAATTAACTGGAACAAACTCTAAACATCAGGTAAAGATGACTTGGTTGGCTTTAAGAAACTTAGTGACAGCATAGCTGTTCAAGTGTGTCAGATCGCCGAATTGAAGGAAATAGAATATTAAACAACTCCGGCGGTCGACCCCGTAAAGAAATAAAAATCAAAGCGGGCAGCAAACGAAGAGATTGGGAAATAAAATCGAAGTTGAGATGCCCGCCCCCCAAAGAAAAGATAGAAGAGTCGAAGAGAAGAAAGGGAAATAATTAGAGCGCTTGTGGAAGAGAAAATTCACGAGGGAAAGGGCGATTGGAAGGAAAGATAGGAGGGGTGAAGAGAAGGTAGAGAGAAGTACCGACCGCGAGAGAGCAGTTGGAAAAAGTGATAGCTCTGGAAAAGCACGACAGCATGGGGAAAAAGCCAGGAGACCGAGCAATGGAAAGGAGGTATTTGCCGGCATATGAATAAGCCATGCGGCAACGCTAACAGGAGTAGCAGGAACCCACCTCAATACAGCAAACGGTGTCGGGAACGGAGGAGAGAATTTTACGGCGTTGGAAAGACATTTCCGCAATCTCGCGACCCGTACTCAACGAAGTGGATTCGCCGTTATTCTGAAGTGCGTAAGGCGGATAAAACTTTAAGAGCAAGTGACTTTAATTGTTCTTATGATAAGAGAAGAGTGGAATTCAATGCCGGAAGTATAACTCAACGTCGTCCGCCTAAATTCAGAAAAATGGAGTATAGGCCTTCCATGCCGAACTTGTCGCCGCTTATATTAGTGGTCCTAGTGCCTATCGAGGAGCCCAATACCAAAAGCAGCGAACCATAATTTAAGGAAATGGACCCCGCCCCGAGGATCGTAATTTTGGATACATTGGAGCACGAGATGCATGACCGAGCGCGAGTGAAAGCTACGGAAGCCGCAACTGCCCAGCAGTGCCAAGCTGACCAGCTGGAAAGCTGCCCAGAGCGCGCTGAAGGGGATAACCGTGGTGAAGGAGGACCTTTACACGAATATCTAAAAATAGGAAATAATACGTCGGAGGCCCACATACTTAACATCCCGAGTGCAACGACCAACCCGTCACAGGAGGATGCTTTGCTAGCGAGCTCGCGCCAAGCTGAGATCTCTAGCTGCGAGCCGCGCTCGGCTTTAGCGTTTTCTCGACGAGGTACGCCTAAATTAGTCATAACTTTGGTTCCTTAAGGTTATTTCCTTTAGATTAGAGGTTTAACTGATATCGAAATTGATTTTAAAAATAAATAAATAAATAAATAAAATCGAACTTTAAAATCACCTAAGCTAAGTGGACAAATCTAAATTTCTCTCTTTTAATCTTGACTTTACCCTGCTTAGAAGATTAAGGAGAATATTTATGTCGTACAATTAATGCTGGTGTTTACTTTTTATGATTCATTCTTATTAGAATTGGTTGCCACTCCTCGAAACCCGAAAGGGGCGCCGCTATCCATGAATGCGGTACCCTCGACTGCCCGAGCCATTCGACAAGAGACATCTCAGAGTTTTCAAGTGGAAGTAAGTTTCCGTTTGGATCTTTTCCAGTCGCAAGCATTTCTCCATGCCCTAGGACCCTTTGTTAATTATTGGAATCGATAATTGTGACTTTACTAAATTAATTTATGTACTGCAATTATATCGATGTAGAAAATTAAATAATTAATATTATCTCATCCAAACTGCGTCACTCTCCTTCCTTCTCTATGCACGACTACATCATAGTATTGACAAGGAAATGAATTTAAATTTCTGTAATAAAAAGTCGTGATAAAGTGTCTGCTAAAGCCCAATTGGTAGAGACGTCGACCATGACAGTCGAAGTTCCTAGTTTTTATAATTAATATCATTTACCTAATGTTTAGATTTTACTCCAACTTAATTTCTTTATTGACTTACAATTTACAAATTGTTAGAATTGCAGAGTACAAAGACACAAGCGACCATGTACATCCATCACCATCCAAGAAGAGAATTTTGGTATTGATGAATTTTTAGATAAAGAAATGAATTTTTAGAGGTCAGATCACACGAAGTAGAAGAACTACCGCTATGACAAGAGCTGAAAAAACGTCAGATCTTACTATTGTTTCATTTCCATTCTATTTGTTCCACATTCGAAGCCATACACGTTATTCTATACATTTTTTCTCCGGCAGTACATTAAACTCGCTCAGTTTTACACAACATTCTAACACGAACCAAGTAGAACTGTTAAAAGGCCATCCATTAGGAGCATTTTAAATGATTATTTTCGGTTTTTCTGTACGATTTTTTACTGTTATAATGCGTTTAGTGGTGGGAATGAACAGGTTGGGTGTAGCTAGGAGTAATTCAAATCTGGTTGCTGGGATTGTTATCATCCTGCTATTGTAAATACAACTGATTATTTAACTCAGTTTGTTTACACTCCAACATTTACAGAGGTTGAGTCAAAAGTAGTGGCCGACTCGGGGAGGGGGGGTTCGAATTTGACGAATTCTGGGCGAAGACCATTTACCACAAGGGTATAACGAAGTTTATTAAGAGAAAAGAGTGGGAAGAAACGTCAGTACGAACTTGAATGCCATAGAAATTGTGCCACCTGCGTCAGCCAGTTTAAAAATATGGCAGAAAAGTTGGTGATACGCAAGCTCATTCGTCACTGTTGGAAAAAAAGGGACCAGTGTGCGAACGGCAGCCGCCGAAATTTGCAGGGTGGAAGGTCATGGTGTGACCAATGAACGGATAGCACGAAGGTGGTTTTCTCCCGCT
Organism: Rhysida immarginata; assembly: GCA_023313115.1. Taxonomy (NCBI): domain Eukaryota; kingdom Metazoa; phylum Arthropoda; class Chilopoda; order Scolopendromorpha; family Scolopendridae; genus Rhysida; species Rhysida immarginata. The sequence continues at coordinate 2,053,026 of JAHWFO010045083.1, read as the reverse complement.
TTTCTTCTGGAGATATGGGCCTGGAAGATGAGCCAAGGTGCAGAATACCCAAAGAAGTGGATGACGCAGCCCTACGGCAACAAGTGGAATCCAACCCCGGCAGCACCACCCGTGGACTAGCGGCGGACATCGGGACATCACAATCGAGTGTGGGTCAACATCGGCAAGCGATGGGAAAGGTCAACAGGAGCTGCCGAGTTGTGCCCCAAGAGCTGACGCCCTCGCAAGCACAACAACGGGTGAAGTTTTGTCGTCAACTGCTGGAAAAATTCGAGTGTCTGTCACATAAAGCTTAGAGCCCCGACTTGGCATATTCCGACTGCCATCTCCTCCGATCCATGGCGCACTTCCTACCTGGTCGGAGCTTCGCCAATGTCAGTGAAGACGCCGTGCGTGACGTTTTCGTCCAGAAACCGGAGGAGCGGTGGAAGTGTTCTGGTTCCAATCTGTTTCTCTAGGGAGGACATCGAGTTACTCTTAGGGAAGAATTTCTGACAGTCTCAATTTAATCAATAAGACGAAAACCTCTTGTCCACAACTGGATTTTATTCCG
>JAHWFO010045083.1:1988652-2052073 GCA_023313115.1 Rhysida immarginata | reverse complement strand
TCTTATTGATTATGTCGTTATCCACAGTAATCGAAGAATTCTCAGTCTCAATTTAAGAAAACAGGGAATAGTGTATATTACGTTTATTTTACGCAGTTAAAGAAATTATTTAAACAGTCTGTAAAAAGGGCTCTTAAAGAGTATTATTCGGCAATAGAAAGTCAGTTGGTAAGAATCCTCGACTTTTCTGGCGAGTAACAAAAAGATTTTAAAGAAAAAATTTATATTCTGCCCAAAGCTTAGATAGGTTTGAATTAGAGCAAGTAATAAACACTTCCGAATCCAATATGAAAAATAATATTTCTTTTTCTTTAAAACTTGAAAGAGTGGAAAATCGTTGGAAATCAATTGATATAAAATTTGACTTACCTGTTATTGAAGCGGAAAAAATCTTCTTGCTGACAGGATTACCGTCTATAAAGTTATCAATTGACTATACCCGATTACATTTATAAGGGGTGTTACGAGGTTCTCAAGGTTCCTATGTGTGTTGGTTGGTTAGTTTGTTAGAGTTTTAGGGTGCATCAACTCCTTTGGTCATTTGTGGATAACGACATGACTGGAATCTAGTCTCCTCTGTGTGTTGTACAATAATTTACAATTATATTCAGTTTCCCTACTAAAAATGTTTTTTTCCACCAGATTTTTAAAAACAACCTACACCTCAAAACCAAGAAAATAAAAAATTAAAACATTATATAAAATTATTTAATCTACATATCTGATAGAAAAAAATTTCTATAGTTAGATTTTGACAAATAACTTTAATTCATGCATTTTAATGGTTTAACAGAGTGAGACGGAGATGGTGGAATGTAAATTATTTTAATAAATACTTTCAGAAAATTAAATTTTATAATAGTTAAACATTAATTAATTTCAAGAAATTCAATAAAGTCCGTATCGTTGAAGCTTGTCAGTCCAGTTCATGTGCTACGTCGGTGTTTAAGTGGCTCGAAGCCGCTGAGGTTCCTGCGTTAATTCCAGGACACTGTACGATGTCGTCACTGGCGAGGTGGGGAGTGTCTTGAGGTGCGAGTGGAACTGACGAAGCAATCTGGCAAGTAGAATCGCTCGGTATTGGATCTAACTTGAAGAGCGGCGACCTTATTAGGTTTGTCAACCATGCTATTGTAAATAGAAGCATCAATTAGTGAAATTATCATAAGACTTTAATACCAATCACTACTTTCCTAATGAGACTAATTAATCTATTCTTAGCTTTACAGGAATGGCATCGTTGAAGTTTACCCCCGAGGGCGCCCAGCGAGAATACCGGCTAGTGAGGTCAGGGACGTTGGGTGCTGGGAGTGGCCGATTCTGTTAGTGCTGAGGGTGCTGAGTCATCCTCCTTGATTTGGTCGTAAAGTCCCTCTTCTGTAAATACCCCACGGGTTCCTGGAGACAGGGAGTCAATGAGTTGCTCGATTTTGGGTGATACCAATGAGGAACCGTGACCTGTCTCTTGTTACAGGCCTGGGACTGTCACAGCTGGGTTGTGGTCTAATTTATGATAAGACAAAAGCATGCAGTTATCGAAATATGGATTCAAATGTATTTCACTAATATTTGACGCATAGTAGGCCGATCTCCTTCTGCTCTGAGCGCCTCGACGATTTTGATAGAAATGTCCTCGGCAGCAGTTCTGATGAAAGCTGGATACTTTGCTACGTGACTCTCGATAATGTGATGTTGCAAAAATTATATTTTTTCCTCACATGTTTTTATGTGTTAAAACATTAATAAACTTCGTAAATTGAGAAAACCAGTTTTTAATGTATCAGTTTATTTGGCTTGTTGATCTTACTGTTAGGTTATATCCTTTATTTTATATGTATTTTGAGTAATATTCATATAATATTTCTTTATTTTGTCAGTTTAGAAGCCCTGTTGATTTTATCAACAATGCTAATGTAATACTTTGATTGTTATCATGACTTTAAGAAGTGTTCTCTCATTTACATAATTATGCTCTGTAGTGTGCCTTTCAATTGTTGCCATGTGCTACCCGTGAGCTTCTGGACTGTTGCCCTAAGAGTATAAATTTATCAGCTTTTGAAATAAATCTTCACTACTCATTACTACTCTCCCAGCCATGATGCTTGTATGAGGCTCCTCCACCTGCTTTAGCCACTGCAGCGTTCTACCTTCACTTAATGTTCATCTAAGTATTTCTACAAAGATAATTCTTTGACTTCAGTTTCATCTAAGTTTTCCGGATATGTAAGCCTTTTTCCATTTTCATCTTCTTCGGTCACTTCTGTTGAGATGGACATTACCCTTTATAAACTGTGATTCAGATTGGCTTGGCTTCCCCAGGCAATCTCTTCTCAGGAAGTAGTCTTTATCAACCATTCACCATGTAACGATAAATTCTTGCTGTCTGTAGTGTGCTAATCCAGCCCCATTGGGATTAAAAATTAAAATTATAATTTGGACAGTTAACCTTTCTAAATTTTAAAAATTATTTTTTATGTAATTTTTTTCTCTCCTTATCTTCACTCACGAACCATAATATAATTCTAAATTATCTTTCAACAATTTTTGAAGGGGTTTTTATTATGTTTAATTTTGGTCCCATTTTGCATCTAGGCAAATGGCTGAGTAGAGTAGTCAATTTTTTTTCTCCTCCTTGTTATTTTCAAATTTTACCTTCCGTTTTTCGAATTTCTTTATGGAAAATAATACGGGATTTTATAATCCTACTTTTGGTTTATTGTCAAATTTGACAACTATAGGTGAACCACAACCTATTTACTGTTTTATCTTCCATTTTTAGGCAACTGAGTCCTAACCTTATTCAGGTTTTAAAATACATTCTTTTCCCATTTTATTGTGGTGGCCACACAATTGCTCTCAGAATTTTAGATGTGCATTTCAATTGCATGTTGCTCAAAGTTACTTAGCAATTTTGATATTGCCATATTAAAGTAAAATGGTTTTAAACATTTTTTTTTCCTGATTCACATACAATTGTGTTTTCTTCTTGTAACTTATTTTCATGAATCTTATGGGGATAAATATTTATAAATGTGTTTCTGATGAAGGTTTTTCCTTCAAGATATTGATGATTTTATTTAGCTTAGTTTTATTTTATTAGTTTAGCTTAGTTTTATTTAGCTTAGTTTTATCATAAATAGTTTTTCTTAGCTTTTATGTCCTTTTATAAAAAAATAACACAACGCAATGTAATCTAAATGATGTTTAGGTTTTAAAATCCACTACACTCTTTGGTGATATCTCTTTCCTAATTTTAATCTCACTCATGTTGTGAGAAAAGCTGTTTTATTTAGTCGGATTTATAATTCTTGTACGTAAATCAAAAGATTTAGCTGATTTTATTAGTTTCTTTCTGATGCCTTAAAAATATCAAAATTAAATTAAAGTTCTATAAGTTAACGTTAAAAATAAATAAAGATCATTATTATAAAACGTTATAATAACAAGTTGGATTATGGCCTAAATGAAAGTTCTTCCAAGACATCCGACCTTGGTTCGGGGAATTACGATATGTTGCACCATTATGGCGAAGACAGTCCGAATTCCGTTTCTCTATACACTTCGATACGGGCCAGTTTGTTTCGCACCATCCTGTTGAGGATCTTCACTGCTGGTAGGTCAGAAAGTTTCTATCTGCTTTCTCCGATTTCCTCCGTGGTCAGTTGCATTGGGAATATAGCAAATATCGTCTACTGCTCTTCCATCTTCAGTCGGTTGAAGGCTACACGCTTTCTCGTTGGAATCCACTTTCTGACGTCTGCCTCTTCTCCTGCTTTTATTGTAGCTTGGTGGATTCTGTGGTGCACAGGTGCCTCCACCAATTGTCTTCCTTCTCTTTTCTCCGCGGATCCAAATCTAGCAGGGGAGTTTCATCTTTGTGATTCTGTATTTCTACGTTGGAAACATGCCAAACCCACTGAATTGCCGCTTCTATTAAATCTTCTCGTCCGAGGATTTGACATCATCCTGCTGCCGAACTCGCATCGATAATTTTCTATTTTTGATTGCGGCTTTTCCTTTTAATTTCTCTTTTTTACTTTTTCCTGTGACTTCTGCTTTTTATTCTTCCATCTTCTTTTCCTTGTAAAATAAAACGCTTTACAGTTACTATATTCCTGCTGAATAACTACTCTGCTCCTCTTTTCCCTTCGCTTGCTTCTAGGAAGATTCTGTTTCTGCATTGCTGGACATCTATTGTGGTTCTAAAGACTCTCTTTTGTCCTAGCATTGACTATGACCTGAAGCATCACTTTCTGCCTGATTTTTGTACATAACAGTTTCTCCACCATTGTTCGTGCTATAGCAATAAAAACTTTCCTGGCTAGAAGTATTCAAAGAGGTTAAATTTTTACCACTATTTATTAACCCATACATTTTTTTCCCGTTTCGTGTCTTTATATTCTTATTAAATAATTTGTCATCACCTCAAATATTTCCAATAGTCTTCTGAAAATGGTGAATTCCCTGTTTCTCTTATTCCAGACGGCCTTTATGCCACGCACTTTGATGCTTGTTAAAAGTATAATCATCATACTTATTATTATTTCCAACCTTATTTCTTAAATTTAGACTATGCCATCTCTCTTTCTTTTGTTTATGCTTTTTAAAACTTGTCTTTCATTGCAGGAATTAACATAAGCTTTTCCCTTCTTCCTTCTAATATTAGTCTTTAGCGACTGTCTTCCAAAATATCCTTCTTGTCTAATCATACGAGCTATTTTAACCTTATCCTTTTTGCTATAATCTATATTCTCCATCTCTTTCGCTATGTTAACCTGTTCGGTTCCGCTTGACTCTTTCTATCCTTTTCATCTAAGAGAACTTCCCTCGTATTATTATACTCGTCTGTTTTTCTTTCCAATCTTCCTATGTTCGATTGCAGTAGAAAAGTTATATTAACTAATACTCCCATATTATACAGCTGGTTCTTAACCGTTTCTGAAAATTTAAGTATATTATCTCCTTGTTTCTTGATAAGCTTATTCATAATGTCTAATGTTAGAGCCTCCTGCTGTTTTTCCTTATCTCTTAATATGTCATCTCTTTTTTGCATATCATCTTCTTTAGCCCCTTTCTCATTGAATGTATTCCTGTTCCACTATGCTCTTCTGTCTAAAGCTGAATTGTCACTAACTTCCTCTACTTTTAAACCTTTACTATTTTCCTGTAAGTAATTTTCTACTTCTCTATCCGAAGTAATAAAAATTTCTCCGTCTTGAAGAAATTTCACATTCTAGCATCTTCTCCGATACTCTTGGAAGACTCCATCTCTCCGAAACTTCAATCTTCCCTTTTTTTGATAGCTGGCGACTTTAGATCCCTTACTTATTCTATCTTGTATTCACCTTGTATTCAAACGTGTCTCACTTAAATTTGACACGCCATAGGCCGATTGCCTTCTCCTTTGAGTGCCTTAATGAGTTTGAAAGAAATGGCTCTGATGAAAGCTGGATCCTTTCCTTCGTGGCTCACGATAACGGGTTGGATTATGGCCTAAATGAAAGTTCGTCGAAGACATCTGAACTCGGTCCGGGGAATAGACAATATTTCGCACCTCGGTCTGAATTCCGATTCCTCAGTGTACTTCTATGCGGGCTCGTTTGTTTCGCACCTTCCTCTTGAGGATCTCCTCTGCTGGTGGGTCGGAAAATTCTATCCATTTTTTCCGATTTCCTCCGTGGTCAGCAGCATTGGAGACATGGCGAATATCGTCTACAGCTCCTCCATCGTCAGTCGGTTTGATGGCTACACGCTTTCTAGGTATACTCTACTTTCTGACGTCTGCTCGGTGTATTCTGAAACGCATTTGCACACTGCCTCCAGCATTTGTCCTCTTATCTTCCTTCTTCTCTTTTTTCCGCGGGTCCACTAAAGTTCCATCTTCGTGATTCTGTTTTTCTACATTGAAAACATACCAAACACTTGGAATCGTCGCTTCTATTAAATGTTCTCTTCCAACGATTTGACACTTACATATGTCTTTACATATACACTACTGTTTATAAAAATCGCAACACCCTGATGGAATAGCCCAATCTGCATTAAATTTGGAGCATTTGCATATCATGGGTCAGAAAAAAAACCATTAGATTTTCAGGTCAATACAATGCGTTTTATTGTCACATTAGTATCGGGTGAAACCATCGTGGGATGCCATTACAGCCTCTAAACGTCGTGGCATTGAGTCAAACAAGCTCTGAATAAGGGCCTGTGGAATGTCCTGCCATGCTCTGTCTACACGGGTATACAGTTCATCCACAGTTGCTGCTGCAGGAGTCTGACGAGCCAATTGATGAGCAACCCTGTCCCACACATGTTCGATTGGGACCATGTCTGGTGAACGAGCAGGCCAGGGGAACAAGGTCGTCTGATGTGCTTGGAAAAAGGCGAGGACATTTCTGGCCACATGCGGTCGGGCATTGTCCTGTTGGAATAAAGTGCCTGGAAGGTTCTGCAGGAAGGGGATGACCTCGGGTTGCACAACTTTCCTGATGTACCGGTCACTGTTCAGATTGCCATGGATTCTGATCAGACGGGAACGGCCGTGGTAACTGATTGCATCCCACGCCATCACCCCTGGCGTTTGTCCTGAATGACGCTGCAGGATGCATTCTGGAAGGTCGCGCTCGCCACGATGTCTTCTGACTCGTATCCTGCCGTCATGGTGCTGCAAGTTAAACCTTGACTCATCCGAAATTACAACTTGTTGCCATTCAGCTTGCCACTGTTGGTGTTGATGGGCCCATTGCAACCTGAGGTGCCGGTGGTTTTGAGTCAAAGGAATCCGCAACAATGGTACTCGTGCCATCAATCCTCTGGAAATCAAATGGCGTCGTACAGTGCTAGCAGATATTGTCCTGCCTACTGTAGCACCCCACTGTTGTGCTAACACTGTGGAAGTGGCTGTACGATCTGCTACACACACGCGATAGAGGTGTCTGTCATCTCGCGGTGTCGTCGTGCTGGGTCTTCCTGAGCCTGGTCTTCGGTGTGCCCTGTTCTCTTCGCTCCACTGCCTCCATGCACGCATAATTGTCATTGCATTACGTCCTACACGAGCAGCAATGTCACCATACGACCATCCCGCTTCACGCAGACCAATTATGCGTCCTCTTTCAAAGTCTGTCAGCTGTTGATATGGTACCCTTCGTCGTCGTCGAGGCATGGTGTTCTTTCAAGCAATTACTCTGAAAATCTAATCATTTATACTCTGACCCATTGTATGCAAATATTGCAAATTGCATATGGATTAGACCATTCCATCAGGGTGTTGCGATTTTTATAAACAGTAGTGTATTATCTTTCTGTAATTAATAACCCACATCATATGAAATATGAATCATTTTTTAACACTTAGCTTTTAAAAAAAGATGTTCATGGAAATAGTTAAGTTAAAATAGTTGTGGGAAGTTTTAAAAAATGATTCAAATTTTATATGATGTAGGTTATTTATTACAAGTAGATAATATATGGAAATTTGTAAAGATATTTGGCAAAATATAAATATGGAAATTTTCATAGTATGAGAAATTTAGAAAAAATAATTTTATATAAAGTTTTAATTTTTTACTTTCTTGGTTTTGAGGTGTGGGTTGTTTTTAAAAATTTATTGAAAAAAATGTTTTAGTAGGGAAATTGAATTTAATTGCAAATTAGTTTTATCCACACAATCTATTATAGTTAAAATTGTTGTGCAATAAATCACTTAGGGATGGATGCTATCTGTCGGCTTGGAAGCAAGTCAGGGTTAAGCCCATACATAAGATAAGATTTCCATATGGTCCAACTGACTATAGTACCTATTACCATGATCACTTTTATTGCTAAAGTGTTGAAATCTTATGTAACAAAAGATCCTTATTTAAAATAGGAGCAGCATGGATTTGCGCGTGGTAGATCAACGCAGACGAATATATCGATCTTGATGCAGCATATTAAGTTCAACGTGGATTACAGGAAGCCAGTTGATGTGTCCTAACTAGATTTTAGTAAAGCATATGATAGAGTAAATCTACGGCTTCTACTTCAGAAAATCGAAACTGGGATTCGCCAAAATATGTTGAAATGGTTTTCTTCTCTTTTTTTGAATGGATCATTTTTTATTGAATAACATGGCAGGTTTAGAAAAATCGGGGATAATGCTAAATGGGGTTCCTCAAGGTTCTCCACTTGGCCGGGTTCTTTTTATTTTATTCATCGCTGATTGGCTTCCACTTAAGTCTTTTACTAAGTTTCTATTTCAATATACAGAGTGTCCGGAAATAAATGGTGAGAGAACATGTATAAAGAAGCATTTTTATTTTTATGAACATGGTGTCACAAGCCAAACGCCACAGAGATGCAGGGGGATTAAAGTATGTTGCGCTGCCTGATTGTTGGCGTCCCTGTATCTCTGCGGGGGTTGGCTTGCGAAACCATCTTGATAGGAATAAAAATGCTTCTTTATATATGTTCTCTCACATGTCATGAAATGTTGAAATATGTTTATGAATATTTATCATTTATTTCTGGACACCCTGTATAAATCTCCGCAATGCACCAACACAATGCAAGGAACAACAATGTATATCTCATGACGAACTATGCAAGTCAAAGTTTGTGCAATATAGATAAATTACAATTTGTAACAATGCATAGAATTACTGTTATTCAGGCTTTTCTTAGAAAAGAGAGTTCTTAGCACCTAACAATTTTTTGAAAATCTTTAAAAATGATCAGTAACTGGAGATAATTGAAAGTTAGCAGACTATTGAGAAAGAGTCGAAAGACGACAGCGGAAGAACTCCTTTAGCTCCGTGCTATATTAACCAAATGGTAAGCATGACAATAGAAGAAACGACGATCACTAGACTACACATAGAGATGAATGGCCAAGTTTTGATTCAAGACATCGAGAGAAGAAGGGGAAATGTAAGACCATCAACTGTACATCTAAAGTATGATTACGTCAGTAAGAAATTATTTAGTATAGCAGTGGCATTCTTGGAGAGGTCCATCCATTGTGAGCCTTTAAAAATTTTTTTTCAAATTTTCATTAAGAATTTTTACTGTATTAATTCTAAGCGTCTTCACGTGTTTATTTTTGAGATATTTCAAACTTTATTCCAAAAAAAAGTCCGAGCCACGGCAGGTTTGTCACCTAGCTTATGTGGTAGCACAGCAGGACCAAACACTTCTTGAAAATATATTTTGACTATCTTCTGTGGGAAAGAGTATATTTTGGAAACTGAAACACCTACAATGCGTTGACGAAACTTTCGTTTCCAAGAATTTATGATAATAAGCATAAAGTGAAGATGCAGTGACAGAACATTAATTAGGCAGCATCTATTGATTAGGCATAGGAGTCACGTGTACCTCCATTGAGTTCCCTATCAAACGTCCAAATCACTGCAAGAATTTATGTGTCTGGAAAGGATAGAGAAAGAACGAGTATTGGTCAGAAAAACTCTGCAACTAAAACAGAAAAAGCTGCACGAGCTTTTGAAACATCTGAACAAAGGCAGTTTCGGATAGAGCTAAAGGGTATAAGAGCTTCTACTACAAGAGCAAGAAAAATTTGAGTCTAAATTATCTGTTGATCCTCCGCAGTGGTAAGGCAAGTCAACAAGAGCTTAGATGCTCCTGTATAACATCTGGACTACCTGTTTTTCGTATTTTTCGTAGAATGGATAGTCCCTTTGCTCTGTGTTGTATCGATTGAGTTATTATTTAACCAATTGCGAGTTATAATTTAATTTTTTGAGATCTATCTCTTTATCTGCAAGTGTAATTAACCCGAGCAACGCCAGGTACCTCTACTAGTATTTATATATATAAAGAAGGATGTATGTTTGTTTGTGAGTTTGTTTGTTTCTTATACAAATCTACAGTTTTATTTCAATCTTGATGAAATTTTGCATACTTGAACTTTAAAGCATGAGGAAGGTCAGTGTGTATAGATGAAGGAAGGATGGCACTTTTCCACAAAAGAATTTTAATAATCTTCATAAATGTATACATTTCAACTACCAGGTAGTCATCATCAGTATGAGTCGAGGTAACAAAGAAGGAGAAGGTTTATATAGGAGTAAGAAGCCAATAGGGCGCAAAAGAAATTGCCACTCAAGAGTGGTTGGTCCAACTTAGCGGACCTAGGAGAGAGCTCTACAGAGTTTTAACAGAAAATATAAAATCTTGATAAAATTTCGCATACATGACCTTCAAAGCATGAGGAAGGTCACTGTCTACTTCAGATTTCGAAAAAAAATGAATTATTGATAAAAAATCGATATTTTTGGTTATGGCAGGGCATATTAATGAGAAATATCTCATGACCAACAATGCAAGACAAAGTTTTAGCAACAATGGTATCAACACGCAATTCACAAACACTCTGCACGGACCAACAATATATATCTCATGACCAACAATGCAAAGAAAACTGTGTGCAAAAATAGGTATCAACAATGGTGTCAACACGCAATGCACCATCAAAATGCAAGGATCAACAATATATGTCTGTCACGGAAATCGAATCCAAGGGTGATTTCCGGCGACACTGACTGCTATTACCGCTCACGCATATTCACCCGTTCGAAGGCGGGGGAGGAGCGGGGCAGACAGTGTCGTCACACCAGCCAACACGCAAGAGCCAATGATGCCGCAGGGAGGCTTCGTGACGAGGCAGCGAAGCTTTCTTGGCGGGAGGTTCGGAGAGAGAAGAGGAGAGCGACCCGGACTTCAGAAGGGAAACATCAGGAGGATCTTGGTCCGACTCCGGAGAAGAAAGTTCTTTTCGCAGTCGCCCGTAATGGTCGGAGACCCCCGGACCCTCAGCCTGATAAAAGCGACGACGTGGCGAGCCGTGCTTTTCCTCTATCAAAGCAAGGCGTGCACGGCGGAGAAGCACCGCAGGCGGCGTTTTCGTTGACGAGCGACTCCGTCAACGTGAACGAACCGGCGCGTCTGAGTCCAGCGGAAGCAACCGGGAGATGGTTGCTATTTCGTACGCTCTCGGTGTCGACATCTGTGACTGTAAGTGCTATTTCCCTATCGAGCCTTAGTTCATGTGCGTGGTCGCATGTATTTAGTGACCTTCACGGAAGGGAGAACGACGGGCGTTCGGTAATTAGAGGCTTCTTCCCTTCTGGGCTGAATGCTTATCTATCAACCCAGTACGGTTTTGCGTACTTTGCCTAAATAGGCCGAGACGAGTTTACAGGAGTGTTTTCCCGGTGTTGAAGTGGAATGCTAGTGTTATTTTAGCGTCCTTTTGTGTGGCAAAGAGTTGGAGGGATAGAGCTAATAAATGTAACGAATGTTTTATATTTTTCTCCCTCATTTAGTAACCAGCCCGTCTGGCGAGCACTCGTGTGTCTGCAATTGGTAAATGTATAAAAAGCACATGTCTTCTGTATCATAGAAGTATTTCACGGTTAATTCACGTGTGTAGTATCTAAGTTTTTCTATGTTAGCAGGAACTTTATCTGTGTGAACTTTTTCTTAGTGTTTTGCATTCAAACTGTCAGAACTTGTGTGATTGTGTGACTACCGACTTTGGACTCATTAAATTTATCGGGGCCTGAATCAAATTAAATTCCCGGACTTGGACTTTAACAAACATTTTAGTGTATGATTCTTCTGCTGTGTCAATTAATCCCATTCGTTCATGTTAAATATTGGCGCCGCAATTAGGCCTAAATATATGAGAGGCCATACCATGTGCCGTCGTTGAATTGTATTACCCTATAGACATACTGCCTAATTATTATGTGATTTAATTAGTTGTAGAATTGTATTCTCTATAGGTATAATACCATAAGTTTTGTGTGGTTGATTATTTGATAGATTAAGTAAATTAAGATTTCCTTGACCAGGTTAGGATTCAAGCTGTAGTAATATTTTTGTCTTTGAGAATTAGAATTGCATTTGACATTCTCATTTTTGTATTGTGTTATAATGTAACCCAATTTGCTTATCGGAATTTTTCAGGTTGTTTAAGTATTATGTGTATCTTGAATCAACTGATTAGCTCGGTCTAGTTTTTGGTAAGAGTTATATTGAGTGACTGCTCTTTAAATTTTTGAGATAGAATTCTCATTTGTTTTTGTTAGGCCGTAAGTTTTCAATTTTGTGTTTATTGAACTAAGGAATTGAATTGACTATCAGTTTTTCTGTCGATTCCGATAACAGTTAAACTTTTTTGGATTATCAATTATTATAATGTATTCGAGCTAGGAGAGTTAGCTCTTTGTTATATTTTTATCAAGTCTTTAATTATATATATTTAATTGCATTATTTTAGTGAATTTTTCCTATATTAAACTTTATCTTTATTTTCAACCTTACCCTGATAACGTGCTATATTCATTTTCCACTGCGTACATTTTCTACTCTGTTTTTACACGTTACAATGTCTCATGACCGACAATGCAAGGCAAGGTTTTTGCAATTCAATTTATAGAATTCCTGTTATTTAGGCTTTTCTTAGAAAAGAGAATTCTTAGAACTTAACAATTCCTTGAAAATCTTGAAAAATGACCAGTAACTGGACATAATGAGTTAGCAGACTATTGAGAAAGAGTGAAAGACGATAGATGAAGCACCCCTTAAACACCATGTGTATTGACCAAATGGTAATCAAGGAAATAGAAGAATCGGCAACCGCTAGACTACACAAAGTGATGAATGGTCAATTTGCCCTTCAAAACACCGAAAGAAGAAAGGATATTGCAGCAACATCAAGTGTACATCTAAAGTAAGATTAAGTGAGTTAAAAAATTTTTAGGCTAGAAGGCATCCTTGGAGAGGTCCATCCATTATGAGCCTTTAAAATTTTTTTTTTCGGTAAATCAAGTCCCAGTATGTCACCGGAATGGATTTTTTCAGTGAAGAGGTAAATTTCCTGTCTTTCGGATTTTTCTTAGAATGGATAGTCCCTTCACTCTATATTGTGGTGATTGAGTTATTATTTAACAAATTTGGAGGTTTAATTTAGCTTTTTGAGGTTTTTCTGTTTACCTACAGGCGTTGTCCGGGATAATTACACTTGATGTTGTTGCAATTTTCTTTCTTCTTTCGATGTCTTGAAGCAAAAATTGGCAATTCATCAATAGTCTGCTAACTCATTATCTCCAGTTACTGATCATTTTTAAAGATTTTCAAGAAAGTATTTTTAAGTACTAAGAATTCTCTTTTCTAAGAAAAGCCTGAATAACAGTTCTACGCATTGAATTCTATATTGCACAAACTTTGCCTTGCATTGTTTGTCATGAGACATATATAGTTGATCCTTGCAGTTTTGTTTCATTGCGTTTTGACACCATTGATGATACCTATTGTAGCACAAACTTTTATTTGCATTGTCGGTCATGAGATATATATTGTTGGTCCGTGCAAAGTGTTTGTGAATTACGTGTTCATACCATTGTTGATACTTATTGTTGCAAAAACCTTGTCTTGCATTGTTGGTCATGAAATGTTTCTCATTAATATGCCCTGCCATAACCATTATTATCGATTTTTTTTATCAATAATTATTATTTTTTCGAAATCTGAGGTAGACAGTGGCCTTCCTCATGCTTTGAAGGTCATGTATGCGAAATTTTATCAAGGTCGGAATAAAACTGTAGATTTGTATAAAAAACATACAGACAACTACACAAACCCACAAACAAACCCACAAACAAACATCCTTCTTTATATATATAGAAGAAGAAGTATGTTTGTGGGTTTCTGTATTGTACATATCTACAGTTTTGATCCGATGTTGATGAAATTTTGCATACTTGACCTTCAAAGCATAAGAAAGATCACTGGTTATCGCAGATTTCGAAAAAATAATAATTATCGAAAATAAATTGATATTCATAATTAACGCAGGGCTTATTAATGAGAAATATCTCATAAACAACAATACAATGCTAATTTTATGCAAATGTAGTTACCAACAATGGTATCAACACACATTATGTAGGGATCAACAATATATATATCAAGATCAACAACGCAAGGCAAAGTTTGTGCTATACAAATAAGATTCAATTCGTATAGAGTTCCTGTTATTAAGGCTATTTTTAAAAATATCTTGTGAGCATATTATGACCACCTGTTTATTGAAATGTGCGCACGGAGTACCACAATGTTGCTAGCGGGCTGGACTAATATAAATCGGGAAGCTGAGTATCGTCGGCAACAGTAGACGTGTCCCATTTTTCAACTATGGGTAAACGAGGCGATTTAACAGCCTTCAAACACGGGATGATTGTAGCTGCTCGGAGATATGTAGCCAGTATCAGCGAAACAGCAGCATTCATGGGGTGCTCAAGATCAGCCGTCGTTTAAGTATTTAAAGACCAGACGGTTAGCCAGAAGACGGGGTCTGAACGTTCGCGTTGTGGCCGCCCGCGGATGGTTGACGATCAGACAGAACGGAGACTGTCACGACTTGTAAAGCATAACAGAAGGGCAACTGTGCATCAAATCACTGCTGACCTTAAAACGGTCTTTGAATGCACTGTCCGCCGCAAACTGCATCGCATGGGATACGGAAGCCGAAGACCTGTCCGCACACCTTTGCTGTCTGCAGCCAACAAGTTGAAACGACTCCAATTTACTCAGGAGCACAAGGACTGGACTATCGAGCAGTGGAAACAATTCGTGTGGTCTGACGAGTCACGATTCCAGTTACATCATTTAGACGGCCGCGTGAGAATCTGGCGGAAACAGCACAAAAGCATGGGCCCCTCATGCACGAGTACAACCCTTTTGGCCGGTGCGGGCCGTGTTATGCTCTGGCGAATGTTTTCCTGGCATGCGTTGGATCTGTTAATACGTTTTGAACAACGTCTTCATAGCAAAGCCTACCTCCGTATCATCGCCGATCAAGTCCACCCTGTCATGTTGAAGGCGTACCCCAATGGAGATGGCTACTTCCAGCAAGACAATGCGCCATGCCACTGAGCTCGTATTGTGCAAGAGTGGTTCAAGGAACATGAGGCGGGTTTTACTTTACTTTGGTGCCACCCACAATCCCCAGATCTCACTCCAATTGCATTTGTGGGACGAAGTCAAACGAACCATCAGATGGCTGGATCCACCATCGTCCAATCTAGCACAACTACATAGTGCTATCCATCAGGCATGGTGTCAAACCTGGTGGAAAGAAAGGAGGTGTGTGCAATTTCATTCTAAATTACGCTCTAGTCTGCGCATGATATCATGTGGATTGCAGAACGCGCGCTGATGCTTTCTCATCATGGTGGAAAGAAAGGATTCTCATGGCAGAAATATAGGATCCTAACCATAACATTTCGTCTATTGATTGTTTTTGCTAATGTCAGTTTCGTACGTACTGCACTGTGGTGGCGTTTGTTTATTCTACATGTATTTCGTTAAACTTCAACAGGTCAAACTGTGCTGTATACGGCTGCGGTAATTACGTGCGAAAGACAAAAGGGACCGACATAAAATATTATCGTTTTCCACAACAAGCGAATTCTTATAATTATTATTATATAACACTTTGCCGGCGTAAGGATCCAATTAATACCAGGCGTAATTATTTCCAGAGGAGGGCTAACCCATCCAAGTGAGAAATTAATGGAAGTAGGCAAAATTTCAAATGCACAGTGTGAATTATTTCCTGGAAATCTTTTATCAAAAGAAAAAATGATACAATGGAATCAAGCCGAAAACACTATTCCACATAATCAATTTTAATGACTCAGATGTATAAAAGTTTCTAATAATGTGCTACCCCTTCTGCCTTATGAATTTCCTCAAGATACTGTGGAATGCTTAGTTAAAACAAGAACCTACATTAGATTAAGACAATAAACAAAAAATAATAGTTATTAGATAAAAATAAATAATAATTGACAAAATAATCAATAAATAAAATCAAAATCAAAATCAAAATAAAAAGCTGACGTTTCGGATAGAGACTATCCTCTTTGCTTTAATAAAGAATAGTCTCTATCCGAAACGTCAGCTTTTAATTTTTATTTTTATTTTGATTTTATTTATTATTTATTAATTATTTTGTCAATTATTATTTATTTTTATCTAATAACTATTATTTATTGTATTCCAGGGTTTTTGTGTCTCGTCCTTCTAGATCTAGAGATGTCCAAGTTTTCTAATAAAAGAATCCGTATGTAAAATGTCAGATAGGCACTTCATAAAAAAATTTCCAGTAAATTGTATACATGTATTAACATTTTTTTAATATAAAATAATTTCATTTTTATTAAATTAAGCATTTATAATATAAAGTCATATAGTTAAAAATTAACTTTTGAACATCAATGATTTCATAAGTGAAAAAATAAAATTTTCTTTTATGTTCATATAATTTTCTTTACTGATTTTCTCTATTTAATTATTAATATCGGATGTATGGCGTGAAAAAATCCTTCAAAGACCCATTTCCCAATAATTTAAATAAAGTTATATTTTAATTTCAGTATTTAAAAGCTATCTTTGTTTTCTATATTTGTTAACACAAATAACATTAGAAGCAACATAAGTATCCTAAATGTTTACTATTAGGAGAAAGTCTTGCATTTCATGGAAAATGATTATTTAAATGAAACATACAATGGAATCAAGCCAAAAACTATGGACACAACTATAGAAAGATAAATAACTCCGAAAACACTAGTTTACATAATAAATTTTAATGACTCAGATGTACATTTATTATGAGGAATAGTGTTTTCGGAGTTATTTTTCTTTCTATAAATGAAACATATTTTAATATTAAATTTAATACCAGCGATCCATAGCACACAGAACCTTTTACGACGGCCGTGCAATCCACGTGACGTCACGAAATGCACCGGAAACGAAATCACATGCGCGTGCACACACCTTCTTTCTTTCCAGCATGGTGTCAGATTCCTCCCACCACCTTCCGACATCTCATGGAATCAATGCCATGAAGAATCATCGCAGTATTAAAGGCAAAAGGTGGCCAAACGAGATACTGACAAGGTGGTCATAATAATATGCTCACTCAGTGTAGATAGATAGAATAGAAGAGGATCCGGCGTTGCCCTGGATAATTACACTAATAGTTAAAGAGAGCAATTCCAAAAAGTTAAATGATAACTCCAAATTGGTTAAATAATAACTCAATCAATACAACACAGAGTGAAGGGACTATCCATTCTACGAAAAATCCGAAAAACAGGAATTTTCAGTGATATACCGGGACTTTATTGAAACTCTTCTTTCACTTGCCACAGGTAAGAGCAATATCCATCTTCACCAACCAGGAACACAACTGGAAAATTTGAATCCAACTTTATTTGCCCTTGACGTAGAAGCTCATAAACCCTTTTGCTCTATTCAAAACCCATGTTTTTCAAATTTCCATTATCTTCGGTTACTGATCTTTTTTAAAGATTATAAAAAATTGTTAAATAGTAAGAATTTTAAATTCTAAGAAAAACCAGAATACAGGAATTCTATGCATTGTTAGAAATTGAAACTTATCAATATTGCCCAAATTTTGCTTTGCATTTTTTGGCCATGAGATATATATTGTTGGACCGGGCTGAGTGTTTGTGAACTCTATTTTGATATCGTTGTTGATAACTATTGTTGCCAAGCTTTGCATTGCATTGTTCGTCAATGATATTTCATATTAGTATGCCCTGCCATCCATGTGAATATCGATTTATTTTCGATAAATATTATTTTTTCGTATTCAGGATTAACAGTGACTCTCCGCATGCACTGAAGGTCAGGTATTCAAAATTTCAGCAAGATCGGAATAAAACTGTAGATTTGTATAGGAAACGAACAAACCCACAATCCCGCAAGAAAAAGCATTTTTCCATAACTAGCAGAGTAACTGGCGTTGCCCGGATTAATTGCACTTGTAGATAAACTGAACAAACTCAAGAAGTTAAATTTAAACTCCAAATTGCTTAAATAATAACTCAAAGAATGAAGGGATATAACTCAGAGAAAAGGGAAAAATCAATTCTAAAAAAATCCGAAAAAGAGGAATTCTAGGTGATTACCGAGATTTTATTTACCTCTTGTTGACTTGCCTCAGAATAAATGACATCCAACTACACCTCCGTGTATCATCACTATCTTGCCCTTGATGTAGAAGCTCTTATATTCTCTTGCTCTATTCGAAATTACCGTTGTTCAGATATTTAAAATACCCGTATAGATTTTTCTGTTTTAGCTACAGAGTTTTTCGGAAAAAAACTCGTTATTTCTCTTTCCTATCTAGGCAGATAAATTTATGCTAGTCGTCCGGATGTTTGATAGGGAGCCCAAGGGAGACGTCTGACTCCTTTGCCTCCTCAATAGACGCTGCCTTATGTATGTCCTATCACTGCATCATCATTTTATGCTCACTATTAATAATTCTTAGAAACGAACGTTCAGTTACCGCATTATCAGTAAATCAGTTTCCAAAATATTCACATTCATCTTTCTGTATACATATAAAGAATAATGTTTGTTTGTCGGTTTGTTTGTTTATTTGTTTCTTATGCAAATCTACAGTGTTATTCCGAACTTGATGAAATTTTGTATACTTAACCTTCAAAGCATGAGGAAGGTCACTGTCTACCTCAGTTTTCTGAAAAATAATAATTATAGATAAAAAATCGATATTCATGGTTATGACCGGGCATATTAATGAGAAATATCTCATGACAAACAATGAAAGGAAAAGTTTATGCAATGATCAGGCATTTCTTAGAAAAGAGAGTTCTTAGTAGTTAAAATTTTCTTGAAAATATTTAAAAATGATCAGTACCTGGAGATAATGGAGAGATAGCAGACGAATAAAAATACATTTTGTCTTTATTCTGTGGGAAAGGGTATATTTTATAAACTGAGATGCTGATAATGCGATGACTGAATGTTCGTTTCCAAGAATTACTGATAATTAGCATAATGTGAGGATACAATGACAGAACATTAGTAAGGCAGAGCCCATTGATGAGGCAAAGGAGTCACGAATGTCTCCCTTGAGCTCCCTACCAAACGTCCACACAACTGACAAAAATTTATGTGCCTTGAAAGGAAAGAGAAAGAACGAGTATTGATCAGACAAACTCTGCCGCTAAAATAGAAAAGGCTATACGGGCATTTGAAACATCTGAAGTTGATGAAATTTTGCATACTTGACCTTCAAAGCATGAAGAAGATCACTGTCTACCTCAGATTTCTAAAAAATAATAAATATCGAAAAAAACTCGATATTCATGGTTATAGCAAGGCATATTAATGTGAAATAACTCATGACCAACAATGCAAGACAAAGTTTGTGCAACAATGATTATCAACAATGGTATCAACATGCAATTCTCAATCACTCTGCACGGACCAACAATATATATGTGATGATCAACAATGCAAGGCAAAGTTTGTGCCATATAGATAAGTTTCAATTTGTATCAATGCATAGAATTCCGAGAGAAGCAATCTCAAATGGACTGTGCAAACGGGCACTCGTAGAAGAAATGAGAAACGGTATCAAGCAAGCTGCAAAACTGGCAACCAGCAGTAAAGATAACAGGAAACCACTGATCCACATAATACTTTTTATCGGACGTATGCGCATTTCGGCAGCCACGCTGCCTTCTTCAAGAATTATAGATAATGAGAATAAAATGATGATGCAGTGACGTAACATTAATAATACAGCATGTACTGATGAGGCAAAGGAGTCACGCGTGTCTCCCTTGAACTCCCTATAAAACGTGCAGACAACTTGCAAAAATTTACGTGTCTGGAAAGGAAAGAGAAAGAACGAGTATTGGTCAGGGAAACTCTGCAACTGTAACAGAAAAAGCTATACGGGTATTTGAAACATTTGAACAACGGGAGTTTCGAATAGAGCAAGAGCTTCTACATCAAGGGCAAGAAAAACTTGAATCTAAAGTATTTGGTCATGCTCCACAGTAGTGAGGCAGGTCAAGAAGAGTTTAGATAATGTCCGGTATATCACCTAGACTTCCTGTCTGTCGTATTTTTGGTAGCATGGATAGTCCCTTTGCTCTGTGTTGATTGATTGAGTTATTATTTCACCAATTGGGATTTATAACTTAATTTTTTGAGATTGTTCTCTTTACCTACAAATGTAATTATCTAGGGCAACACTGGGTACCTCCGCTAGTTTATATATATATAAATAGCTTATATATATATAAAGAATGTTTATTAGTTTGTAGGTTATTTTGTTTGTTTTTTTTTACAAATCTACAGTTTTATTCTGATCCTGATAAAATTTTGCATACTTGACCTTCAAAGCATGAGGAGAGTCACTAGCTACCTCAGATTTCGAAAAAATAATAATTATTGAAAAAAAAATCGATATTCATGGTTATGGCAAGGCATATTAATGAGAAGTATCTCATGACCAACAATGTAAGGAAAAGCTTGTGCAACATAATGTGTCAACAATGGTATCATCACGAAATGCACCAACACAATGAAAGTATCAACAACATACATCTCATGACCAACAATGCAAGGCAATGTTTGTGCAAAATAGATAATTTTCAATTTATATCAATGCTTAAATTTTTGTTGTTCAGGCTTTTCTTAGAATTGAGAGTTCTTAATATTTAGCAATTTCTTGAAAATCTTTTAAAATGATTAGTAATTGGAAATAATGGAGAGTTAGGAGACTATTGAGAAAGAGAGGTAAGATGACAGAAGAAGAACTCCTTTAACTTCCTGATGTATTGAGCATATGGTAAGCATGTAAATTGAAGAATAGGCGTATGCTATATAAGACAAGACAAGTTTTGCTTCAAGACATTGAGAAAAGAGTGGAAATTGCAACAACATCAAGTGTACATCTATAGTAAGGTTAAGTGACTAAGAAATTTTTTAGACTTGCAGTGGCATACGTGGATAGGTCCATCTACTGTGGTTCTTTAAAAAAAAATTTCGAGTTTTCATTAAGAATTTTTACTATATTAATTCTAAGCGTTTTCATGTGTTTTTTTAAGACATTTCAAAATATAATCAAAAAAAGAAAAAGTCAGAGCCACGCTAGAGTTATCACCTAGCTTATTTGATAGCACAGCAGAACCAAACATTTCAATAATATACATTTTGGTTATATTTTGTGTGAATCTGAATATTTTGGTAACTGAGATACTAATAATGAGATGAATAAACTTTCACTTCCAAGAATTATTAATAATGAGCATTAAATGATGATACAATGACAGCACATATATAAGGCACCTTCTATTGAGGAGGCAAAGGAGTCACACGTGTCTCCCTTGAACTCCCGATCAAACGTCCAGGCGACTGAAGAACATTGATGTGCCTGGATAGTAAAGAGAAAGAACGAGTATTGGTCAGAGAAAGTCTATAGCTAAAACAGAAAAAGCTGTAAGGATGTTGGAAACATCTGAACAACGGGAATTTCGAATACAGCAAGAGGGTATAAGAGCTACGTCAAGATCAATTAAAACTTGGGTCTAAAGTATCCAGTGATATTCTCCGGTGGTGAAGATGGATATCATTTTAACCTGAGGCAAGTCAACAAGAGGAAAATAAAGTCCCGGTATATCACCTCGAATTCCTGTCTTTCGAATTTTTCTTAGAAAGGATAGCCCCTTTGCTCTCTTTTGTTTTGATTGGGTTATTATTTAACCAACTTGGATTTTTAATTTCACTTCTTGAGAGTGTTCTGCTTATAAGTATAATTATCCCATGCCGCGTGCTCTGATTATAAACATAATATTATAATGAGCTTAAAATAATGATGCAGTGACAGGATATAAATAAGGCAGTGTCTATTGAGGAGGCAAAATAGTCAGACGTGTCAACCTTGAGCTCTATAAAAAATGTTCAGACGACTGGCAAAAATTTATGTGCCTTGAAAGGAAAGAGAAAGAACTAATATTGAACAGAGAAACTCTGCAGGTAAAACAGAAAAATTCATACAGGTATTGGAAATATCTGAACAACGGGAGTTTCGAATACAGCATGACGGTATATGAGCAAAGGTCAAAGGCCAGAAAAACTTGGGTACAATATATCCAGTGATATTCCCCGGTGGTGAAGATGGACATCATTTTAATCTGAGACAAATCCTCAAGAGATAATTAATGTCCCGGTATATAACCTTGAATTCCTGATTTTCCGATTTTTCATAGAATAGATAGTCCCGTTGCTGGATGTCATCCGTTACAATTTCGACAGAGATCGATGACCCAGCGGTTCTACAAACTAATTAAACATTCTAAAAATTGGCACTTTGTGACTACGGATAAAATTGTCACCGAAACAAATGCTCAGTTGGTTGAACCCTCCTTAAAGAAGGGAGGAGTTTAATAACGGAAAAATTGTGTCTACAATAAATAAGTCCCTCACATTTAAACTAGGGCCAATACAAAAATAAAAAATATTAATTCCCAATGAAAAAGTATAGTTTTCTGGTAAGTTTAAAGTATTTTCTTATTTCTATTATTCCTCACTTAAAACAATTTTCGTCTTTAACGACACTGTCGTTCACCAGTTCGTAATTAAGTTTTTATTTTCTGTATTCTTTGTCTTGGTTTAGGTTGGAGATTCAGTTGGTAAGGTGAAATGGCGAAACAGGATTTATAATCAACTGAACCGTCCACATAGGTGTATTCGAACGGTTTTGTTAAGGTTAATGGTTTAATCGTCCTAACAAAATACTCTTATTTTCTAAAATGATTCCTTTTACAAAGTGACTATTCTTTTCGGAGGTTTAATCAGTAATTCTGGTTTTTATTTCAGGTTAATTTATTCGTAGTTCAAAACTAAGTCTACTTCATAAAGATGATCAATCCAGGTAAGTTTCTGTGCAAGGCTTGATGAAAGCGAGGGTAAGTGCATTTTTCCGGGATTTCAAATACATGTTTCTTAGTTCCTAAATAAAGTTCTTGTTTTTAATTCCCTTCTTTTTTCAGGTTTATTCTTTATCGACTGTTTCAACAAGGTTTGCAGGATTCTTTGTCAGTTGATCGAAAAGGGGCCCCCAAAAGTAATTTAGATAAAAACATTACTTGTTTTCTGCAACTGCGTTCCGTTGGGAGGCGTCTACGGTTTTTAGGCTTGGTATTGAGCACAAATCTCGAACGTGCCATCTACTGGGGAAATGAGTTATAAAAATATGGAGGTCATCCATATTATAACATTGGCTTTAAAGAGGTCAGTAAGTTTCTTCTAATTCCAATTCTAATCCCAACTTCTCTTGGAATAACGTGAATAATTATCAAAATTCGTGGAGTTATGTTCGATTCTTAAATTTAAAGATAAAAGGCACTTATACAGTTTCTTTCGTCGTTCTGGGTTCCAACAGACAAATTGGTCGTTCCGTATTTTTTCCTAAGTTCATTTATCCTCCATAGAGGTGGGATATACGATTCACTATCTCACAACCGAAGGGCACTAGGCACACCGAAGAACGAACGCCCGTCTTCATTCCATTTTTCTTGTAGCTTTTTTTATTCCAACAAACGAGTCCGATACTTTTGTTGATGCACGGTGGCAAGTCATTGTTAGGTAAAACATTATCGCAATGAGTAAATTACACATTTATTGTAGTTTAAGATTATCGAAATTTATTTTTGGTTTTCTTTAATTTTAAACTCAATCGACGGGGGTGTAGACAAGGATCCTTATATTCCCCTCCTCAACACAAAAAAAATTTCTCTAAGATAATTTTTTTTCCATTATTTGTTTCCACTTGAACGGGTACCGAAATGATAATCATAAACGGGGTGAATGAAGGGAGTAGTTCGACAAACTCAAGAAAACCGTGTCAACGTAGTTCTGCCTTGGGTATTACCAGCTTAACGTCGCCCACCGTTGCGGTAATGAGATGGGCAATATTCATTTGGCATCAACTCGACGACGTTCGGTGACTTGAATGAGAAGTTCCTAAAAGGACCATGAAATAGGGAGTCCAATTTATGAGCTGATGGAAGTTTGCCTGGGACTGTCCGAACTCTTATCCAGATGAAATCTTCGGGTTAGAATTTACTTCTCTTCAGGGGTTTTCGAAGATATGACAAAGACTTCTTTCGATGATGGCTTTGATTAGTGTTAATTTGCTGGATGACCTGTTTTGATGACATCCCTCTTGACCCACGGAAGAATTCCCATGGTGAGAATTTGGTTTCATTGTTCGGGAGATGGTGGAGGGCTTCAATATACGTCTCAAGAATGGTATCCCATTCTCTCGGATCGCGATACAGGAGAACTAGTCATCATTTTTCCTATAGGGAGCGTACATATTGCTCCACTGGATTGGTGCGAGGTACGTATGGCACCGAGTACGTAAGATTAATGGAATTTTCGTGACAAATCTTCGTGTAAACTTGTCCTTTAAAGTAAATAGTGTTGTCCGACAGTATTTCTTGTGGTTTGCCGAATTTCGTAATGGTTTGATGAAGGGTGTCAATTATGGCCGACTGATTGATGCGACGGGTAGGATGGGCTATCCACTGAATAGATGAACTACAACTATCACATATTTGTTAAGGCTCGAGTAATGAATTAATGGCCCTAAGAGGTCGATTGCCGAGAGTTGAAGTGGAGTGGTAATAAATCATCGAATTTGTTCATTTGCCAGTCGGTAATTGAATGGTTTGCATAGTTGACATTCGCTGCATCCTTTTGTTATCGTAAATTTATCATTGCGCATGTTATACAAGTAGAAAAATTCTCGGAGTAACACATACAAAGCTTTACCGCCCGGATGAATTAGTTCAGGTTTACAATGCCATTGTTCCACAAGTGTCCGATGTTCATGAGTGGGTACCACTTTCTGAGGGGCACTTCCGTCGAGGGATAATCCCGGGAGATTAAGCTGGTGGGGAATGTTTTCCATAAGACATTCAGGTGTAACAACATTTCAGTTGACAAACGTTCCCAGTGCCCCTTGACAAACCAAGTCAAGGATCAGGAGAGTGTATCTGGGATGTTGTTTAATTATCCGTTTTGATGAATGACTTCGAATTCATAGCCTTGCAGCCATAGAGGTCTTTGAAGTTGGCTATCCCCTTCAGGGATTGCACGTCGCAAAATAGGGTGAATTGCGTCCATTCAAGGTAGGGCCGGAACATCTCCATGGCGTGATGACTGCCAAGCACTCCCACTCAATGGCATTATAGGTGGCTTCAGTGTCTTTTTATGACCGGCTAGCATAGGCTACGATGTGGCATCGTCCTTCATACATTTCTACTAGCATACATCCCACGGCCTATTTCGAGGCATCTGTATGTACCTCAAATGGCCTGGAGCAGTCCGGTTAGACAAAGATGGGAGGAGCTTTAGATAGCGTTTGATGGTATTAAATGCCTCTTCACACCCTTCGTCCCATACCCAGGGCATATCTTTATGGATAAGGTGACGCAAAGGCCAGTTTACCATGCTCAGGGATGAAAAAAAGCACAGTAATACTGGGCCATGTCCATAAATCTTCGGAATTTTTCGACTTTTGTCGAACGGGGGTAGTCTAAGATGGGTCGAATATGATGGTTACTAGGATGTAGTCCCTGTTCGTCCACTTGGTACCCGAGAAACTTGACCTGACGTTGGAAACAGCCGATATCCTGAAGTTGACCTTTAAGTTGAACTTGAGTAGTCGGGAGAAAACTTTGGTGAGAGTGACAAAATTGGCCTCTCAATCACAGCTTGCCACTATGATGTCAACAACATAGTGGAAGCACTCGGGCTCAATGGTGGGGTCAAGTACATGAGCCATTAGGGATTGGAAGGTCTGTGCCACGTTCTTGATCCCAAAAGTCATCACATGGTAGCAAAAGATGCCCAGGCCCAGGACCATGAACGCGGTTTTTTTCACATGATTCAGGGCTTAGCCGTACTTGTCAATAGGCATGATGTAAGTCGAGCGTAAAAAATTTTTTTGCTTGGCTAACCTTACGTAGTATTAGGTCGATAGCTAAGGAGAAGTATGACATTGGCTTGGTGATTGCGTTTAATTTCAAGACATCCAGGATAAACCAAGGTTCCTTGGTCTTATCTCGGTGTACAAGGAAAAAGGAAGAGAACAAGGGGATTCGCGTCTGCGGATGGTGCCCTGGGCCTCCATCTCCCTTAGCACCTGGCGAATGGTATTGAGCTTTGCTGAAGCATAGACATAGGGGCGTACACGCACCAGTGCGGCCTTCCCGGTATCGATGACATGTCTATAGCTGAGAAATTTGTCAGTGATTTGGTTCAATGAGGGAAGCCTGCCATTTTCTGAGAAGATCCAGGACATTCATGACATCGGGCATGACTCGTCGAAACACCCACCATTCCCAGTAGTGGTTGACACGAAGCTTACCATCGATACATGAAATCCGTGAAAAAAGCATTAGTTCAGATCTAGTTGAAGGTTGTCCGCGACAGTAATCTTTTTCACTTGAGCATGTTTGAACTAACTTGCCGGTCAACGTTTGAACATGTTCTTAACGAATTATAGAGATGGTGGCTTCGGTGTTAACCATAGCATTGAATTGCATTTTTCCTACGACAATATCCGCACCCCAAAACCTGTTTTCTGGAATAGTTAGGTTGGTTTCAGTTATGGTTTCAAGAGAGTGGCATTGACAATCTGTCTTCTGATGGGATTCCCTCCGGGGTATAGACAGAAGTGCAGGACGCTTTAGGATTTGAGTTGGGATGAATTCCACAGCAGGTTTTTTCATGAATTCCAAATGAAATGTTTGGACTTCTTGATCTGTGAAACACCCTAGTGTGATACCTCCGGGGTCCGTTTCCTCTGACCCCCGTGTCGAGTGTCTGATTTTCATTGATTTGGACAATGGTTGTATTATGGGGGCATTTCCTGTGAGCTAGTTAAATCTTGTTCGCCTAGGGGGTATGTTAACCGAACTGTTAGCTCGTCGTAAATTGAAAACATACTAGGAGAAAGTTTCTTTAGGCTGTTGTAGACGATGAAAGAGGTTTCGTTTTTCCGAGGTATCATAGATTCCCTGACTAAACTGGTGTCGTGATCAAGTTTTCGCTGCTGCCCAACTCGGGATCTCAAAGATCTTGGCACGATCCAATCCGACAGTTCTACAGGTATCAATAAAGGAAATACTTTGATGGTCATGTCATGAGGGATGTCCAAAAGTAGAGCTCTTGCTTCCAACTTCTGTAGGTACTGGTTTATTTCATTGGGCGGTTTATACACTGGCATATTTAGTATCTCTTTTAGCTGAAGAGGGTTCCTCTGATGAGACCGGTTCAAATGCGTCGATATATTTGTTCTTGTAAAGTTCGGTTTACCCCTGCTAGGAGAGCATATCTAATCAGGTAGAATATCTTACTATATCTCCTTCCACGAAGGCGTCCACATTGTCCGTCCATCAAAGTTCAATTTCCGGCCTCACCTCTGGAACAGTAATGTCTCTGTTCGCAATCGTGCTGTGCGCAGGGTGTGATCACCTTCGACGCCCACACGCAGTCTTATATTTGCCAAAATGACTGCTTCCTCATTTAGCAGAGTGTGGGCATCCTGCGTTGGAATAAGGTGGTGATGATTGCAAGTTTCGGCAAACAGCGGGAGATTAGCCATCGTACCAGGTAGTAAGACTATGAAAAAGATTGCAACAGATAAAATCTTTCCTATAACTAGTTCAAAGAGAAAATCAGCTAAATAACATTTAAATCACAGTTCATATGTCCATTACACCTTTCCTTTAATCGGAGGTAAAACAAAAAAAAAAACTTTTGTAACGGTCATGCCAGACATAATCAGTTACAGTCTTCGATGACCCACGGGTTCTACAAACTACTAGACATTCTAAACATTAGCGCTTTGTGACTACGGATAAAACTATCAACGAAACAAACGCTCTTTGGTTGAGCCCTCCTTAAGCAACGAAGGGAGGAGTTTAATAACGGACAAAGGTTGCCTACAATAAATAAGCCCCTCACATTAAAACTAGGGCCAATACAAATATAAAAAATTAATTCAAATGTAACAAGTTAAAGTTTTCTGGTAAGTTTAAGTCTTTTTTATTTCGATTATTCCACACATAAAACAATTTTTGTCTTTAACTACACAGTCGTTCACCATTTCGTAATAAGGTTTTTATTTTCTGTATTCTTTGTCTTGGTTTAGGTTGGAGATTCAGTCTGTAAGGTCAGATGGCGAAACAGGAGTTAAAATCAACTTCATCGTCCTCACAGGTGTATTTGAACGGTTTTGTTATGGTTAATATTTTAATCGTCCTAACAAAAAACTCTTATTTTCCAAAATGATTCTTTTAACAAGGTTAATATTCGTTTCTGAGCTGTAATCAGTAATTCTCGTTTTTTTTTCAGGTTAATATATTCGTAGTTCAAAACTAAGTCTACTTCACAAAGATGATCAATCTATGTAAGTTTCTGTGCAAGGCTTGATGAAAGCGAGGGTAAGAGTATTTCTCCGGGACTTCATCGGATTCAGCTAGCAGAGCTTTATCACACAAGATCGCGTAGCGGGGGGGGGGGGGCAAAGGGGTCTTAGATATCTTACAATCATACCGGGAATGGACTTAGGGAAACTTTAGTAGGGGTACCCACCCCCGGTCCCATTTTCCAGGCAAAAGGATACATCATTCGGCCTTAGTTCTCATCGTTCCTTAGTTCCCAAATAAAGAGGTCGGTCGTTCTGTATTTTTTCCTATGTTCAATTATCCTAAATCGAGGTTGGATATTCGATTCACTATCTCACCACCGAAGGGCACTATTCCTCTGTGCGCCCTTCCATTTAGACACACCGAAGAACGCACGCACGTCTTCATTCCTTTTTTCTGGTAGCTTTTTTTATTCCAACAAACGAGTGCGATACCATTGTTGATGCACGGTGGCAAGTCAATATTAGGCAAAAGATTATCGCAATGAATAAATTACACATTAATTGTAGGTTAACATAATCGGTATTTATTATTTGTTTTCTTTAATTTTAAATGTCTTCTATCTACATATATAAAAAAGGATGTTTGTTTGTGGGTTTGTTTTTTATACAAATCTACAGTTTTATTCCGATCTCGATGAAATTTAGCATACTTGGCGATCTAACAATGAGGAAGGTAACTGCCTACTTTAGATTTCGAAAAAATAATAATTAGTGATAAAAAATCGATAATCATGGTTATGGCAAGGCATATTAATGAGAAATATCTCAGAAACAACAATGCAAGGCAAACTTTGTGCAACAACAGTTATCAACAATGGTATCAACATGCAATTCACAAACACTCTGCACGGAATAACAATATATATCTCGTGACCAATAATGCGAGGAAAGGTTTGTGCAACAATAGGTATCAACAATGATGTCAACACGTAATGCACCAACACTATGCAAGGATCAACAATATATATATATCATGACCAACAAAGCAAGGCAAAGTTTGTGCAATATAGATAAATTTTTAATTTGTAACAATGCATAGAATTCCTGTTATTCAGGGTTTTCTTAGAAAAGAGAGTTCTTAGTAATAAACAATTTCTTGAAAATCTTTAAAAATGATGAGTAACTGGAGGTAATGGCGAGTTATCAGACTATTGAGCAAAAGTGGAAAGACGGCAGAGGAAGCACTCCTTTAGCTACCTGATGTATTGAGCAAACGGTAAGCAAGTAAATAGAAGAATCGGCGACCACTAGACTACGCAAAGTGATGTATGGCCAAGTATTGCTTGAAGACATCGAGAGAAAAATGGGAATTGCAACAACATCAAGTGTGCATCTAAAGTAAGATTACGTTACTAAAAAATTATTTGTAGTAGCAGAGGAATACTTGGAGAGATCAACCCATTGTGATTTATTCGAAAATTTTTCTCGAATTTCCAGTAAGATTAATTACTATATTTTTTCTAAGTGTTTTTAAGATAACAGTTCGCGCAACACAGGAGTTATCACCTAGCTTATTTGGTAGCACATCAGATCCAAACATTTCATGAAAATGCATTTTGACTGAGATCCTGATAATGCGATGATTGAACATTCATTTCCAAGAATGAGCATAAAATGATGTTGCAGTGACAGAACATTATAAGGCAGCGTCTACTGATGAGGCAAAAGAGTCATTCGTGTCTCCTTTGAATTCCCTATAAAACGTCCAGACGACTAGCAAAATTTTATGTGTCTGGAAAGGAGAGAGAAAGAACGAGCATTGGTCATGGAAACTCTGCAACTAAAACAGAAAACTCTATACAGGCATTTGAAACATTTGAACAATGGCAGTATCGAATAGAGCAAAAGGGTATAATAGCTACTACGTCAAGGGCAAGAAAAACTTGAGTCTGAGATATTTGGTTATGCTCCATAGTGATGAGGCATCTCAAGAAGAGTTTAGATAAAATCCCGGTATATCGCCTAGACTTCCTGGTTTTCGTATTTGTTCGTAGAATGGATGCTCTCTTTGCTCTGTGATGTATTGATTGATTTATAATTTAATTTGAGACTGTTCTCTTTACCTACAAGTGTAATTAACCCGGGCAACGCCGGGTACCTCTGCTAGTCTATAAAGAAGGATGTTTGTTTGTGGGTTTGTGGATTTGTGGATTTGTGAGTTTATGGGTCTGTGGGTTTGTGGATTTGTGGGTTTATGGGTCTGTGGGTTTGTTTCTTACACAAATCCATAGATTTAATCCGATCATGATGACATTTTGTATTCTTGATCTTCAAAAAATGAGGAAGGTCACTATCTACTTCAGATTTCGAAAAATAATAATTATTGATGAAAAAAATCGATACTCCTAGTTATCGCCAGGCATATTAATGAGAAATATATCATAACGAACAATGCAAGTTTGTGCAACAATGGTTATCAACAATGGTATCAACACGCAATTCTCAAACACTCTACACGGACCATCAATAAATATCTCCTGAGCAACAATGCAAGGAAAAGTTTGTCAAACAACAAGTATCAACAATAATGTCAACACTAAATGCACCAACACTATGCAAGGATCAACAATACATATCTCAGGACCAACAATGCAAAGCAAAGTTTGTTCAATATAGATAAGTTTCAGTTTGTTATAATGCATAGAATTCCT
This sequence comes from Rhysida immarginata, assembly GCA_023313115.1. Lineage (NCBI taxonomy): Eukaryota > Metazoa > Arthropoda > Chilopoda > Scolopendromorpha > Scolopendridae > Rhysida > Rhysida immarginata. The sequence continues at coordinate 2,021,050 of JAHWFO010045083.1, read as the reverse complement.
GTTATTCCTGCTTTTCTTTGAAAAGAGTGTTCTTAGTATTTAACAGTTTCTTGAAAATGTTTTAAAATGATCATTAACTTGAGATAATGGAGTGTTAGCAGACTATTGTGATAGAGTAGAAAGACGAAAGGGGAAGCACTCCTTTAGCTCCCTGCTGTATTTAGTAAATAGTAAGCAAGTAAATAGAAGAATCGGCAGCCGCTAGACTACACAAAGTGAAGAATGGCCAAGTTTTTCTTCTAAAGTGGGATTATGTGGCTAAGAAATTATTTATACTAGCAGTTGCATCCTTAGTGAGGTCCATCCATTGTGAGCCTTAAAAAAATTATTCTTCGAATTTTCATTAAAAAATTTTGCTGTATTAATTCTAAGCGTTTGCACATGTTTATTTTTAAAATAATGCAAAATTTAATTCGAAAAAATGTTCCGAGGCACGGCGGGGTTATCACCTAGCTTATTTGGTAATACATCACATCCAAACAACTCAAAAAAATACATTTTTTGACTATATTTTGTGGGAATGTGTATATTTTGGAAACTGAGATGCTGATAATGCGATGATTGAACGTTCGTTTCAAAGATTTATTATTAAAGAGCATAAAATAATGATACAGTAACAGAACATTAATAAGGCAGCATCTAATGTTGAGGCAATGTAGTCACGCGAGTATATGTTGAGTTCGCTATCAGACAACTGTGCGAAAATTTATGTCTGCAAAGGAAAGAAAAAGAACATCTATTGGTCAGAGAAACTCTGCAACTAAAACAGAAAAAGCTATACGGGCATTTGAAACATCTGAACAACGGGAATTTCAAATAGAGCAAGAAGGTATAAGAGCTCCTACGTAAAGGGCAAGTAAACCTTTTGTCTAAAGTATCTGGTGATGCACGTCAGTGGTGAAGCAAGTCAAGAAGAGTTTAGATATAGTCACGCTATATCACGTAGACTTCCTGTTTTTCGTATTTTTCGTAGAATTGATAGTCGCTTTGTTCTTGTTGTATTGATTGAGTTATTATATAACCAATTGGGAGTTAAAATTCAATTTTTTTAGATTGTTCTCTTCACCTATAAGTGTAAAGTTAGCCCATTTTAGGGGGACGTTATTTCAAGACTTTTTGCTCTATCGTACGGGGTTTGATACAGAGAAAGTCTAGGAGAGAACACACGAATTTTTCTCTATTATCGCATAGAATGCTGGCAAACAAACGGTGGTATACCATTCAGCATTGACTGTGCGACTACTCTATAAGGTTGTCTGTCCATGGTTAATTATGTTTCAACTGAGACCAGCTGAGGCATATCTTTGCTTCTTTTCTTTAGAAGATTCGTCAAGTTCCCCACATATCTGTATACTCTGGACAATTCATTGTGATCTATAATCCCTTAATTATCCCGGGTAACGCCGGGTACCTGTGCTATTCTATCTATATATATATAAAGATGGATGCTTGATTTTGGGTTTGCTTATGGGTTTATTTGTTTGTGGGTTTGTTATAATTACATATCTACATTTTTATTCCGATCTTGATGAAATTTTGCATACCTTCAAAGCATGAGGAAGGTCACTGTCTACCTTAGTTTTCTGAAAAATAATAATTATCGATAAAAATCGACATTCACGGTGATCGCAGGGATATTAATGAGAAATATCTCATGACCAACAATGCAAGACAAAGTTTGTGCAAAAATAGGTATCAACAATGGTATCAACACGCGATTTACAAACACTCTGCACGGACCAACAATATATATCTCATGACCAACAGTGCAAGGAAAAGTTTGGCGCAACAATAGATATCAACAATTGCGTCAACACGCAATGCACCAGCACAAGGTAGGGATCAACAAAATATATCTCATGACCTACAATAAAAGGCAAAGTTTGTGCAATATAGATAAATTTCAATTTTTATCAATGCATAGAATTCCTGTTATTCAGACCTTTCCTAGAAAAGAGAATTCTTAGTACTTAATAATTTCTTGAAAATCTGTAAAAATGATCCGTAACTGGAGATAATGAAGACTATTTATAAAGAGTGGAAACACGACAGAGGAAGCACTCCTTTAGCTCCATGCTGTATTGAGCAAATGGTAAGCATGTCAATAGAAGAATCGGCGATCGCTAGATTATACGAAAAGATGAATGGCCAAGTTTTCATTCAAGACATCGAGAGAAGAAAGGGAAATCTACGAACATCAAGTGTACATCTAAAGTAAGATTACGTGAGTAAAAAATTGTTTAGACTAGAGGGCATCCTTCCATTGTGAGTCTTTAAAAAATTTTTTTCGAATTTTCATTAAGAATTTTTACTGTATTAATTGTAAGCGTTTTAATGTGTTTATTTTGAGGATAGCTCAAAATTTAAGTACAGCAAGAAGGACGTAAAAGCTTCTACGTCCAAGGCAAGAAAAACTTGAGTCTTATGTATCTGGTGATGCTCCGCTGTGTTGAGGCAAGTCAAGAAGAGTTTAGATAAAGTCCCGGTATATCACCTAGGCTTCCTGTTTTTAGTATTTTTCCTGGAATGGATAGTCTCTTTGCTCTGTGTTGTATTGATTGAGTTATTATTTAATTAATTAGGAGTTATAATTTAATCATTTGTGCACTGTCTTGTGGCAGAAATCACATTTCCGAAGGGGAGGACAGCTTTCCTAATGTGGGAAGTCTTTTTGTAGTACCAGCAGCACTGCCTTTGTCCCTTGTAAGACACTGAAATTTTTACTCCGCGCATCACGACGAACTCAGGAATGTCTTTATGGAGCTCCATGAAGACCATGATGTTGCCCGCCATCTGAAGAGGAGAATCTGGGTGCAGGGGGTACGAAATTCTTCGCACCACCCCGTAGTCCGACATGTAATCTCGGAGATATTTTTCAGCCATCAGTGGCGATGCACCCCAGATGAGTACTGGAACATATACGGGTTCCGCGTGACTTAGGTAGACGGTGGTTTGCCCAACCTTGATACCGTCAGCAGCCACTATGCGGTCTGCCACATTCCGTTGCATGCAGAGCATCCTCGACTCGGTTGGATAAAGCCTGTGCAGGATAGAAACAGCGGGATGGCCCGACAGAAGAACCGGAGGTATACCCGTTTTCAAGTATACCTCCTTCATGAACATGCCAACGGAAAAGGGACCGTCGGCAATCATATCAACCATGCGCTCCTCGGTTGATAAATTTTTAAGTTTATACGTCAAAGAAAAAAAGACCTTTCCCAGGAGACACCAGGGGGTGGGGGGCAAATGCACTACACACTTGTCTACACACAATACATTACACAGGTGGTGTTTCCCCCTGATTGCATACTGGCGGAGTAGAAGAGTAGTGGCAAAAATTTCTGATTCAGTTAATACTCTTGGAGCAACAATCTGAAGGCATACGGCTATCACGTGGTGGCAACGAGAAATCACTCTCAAATGCATTAGCATGCAAATGAAAGAACAACTAATAAGCTTTTCAACAACAATCAAGAATTAAAAAGACATTGTCTATCTATCTTCTACGAGGGCTGGGGCATAATTCATGGCAACTATTTTTTTTCTTGAAGATATGTGAAAGGATCACAAACCTATATGAGTCGTGTGGAAGTTCTGCAGGTATAGTGTGTATGCAGAACAATAGATGGCTCTTTGATAGCTGATAGTAGCGCAGCGAGGGCTGTGAAATCATTAAGTTGGTGAGTGTCGTGCGAGATGGAAGTAACCCGTGTTGAGCAGCGCGCTTACATCAAAATAGCCGTTCTCCGAGGGTGAAATGCGATGGAATGTCAGAGTAAATTAGTGGAAGCCCTTGGGAAGTTATTGCCGTACCATACCGTACAGTAGCACGGTGGGTACGAAAGTTTCAGCAAGGAAGTGTGTCAACCAGTTATGAGCAACGTTCGGGCTGATGGTATTCAGGGCCTGAGGCTGATGATATTCAGCACCTCCCACATCTTTGGCAGCGTGTGGTGACAGTAGCAGGGGACTGCTTTGAGAGTCTTTAGGGCCGGGTTTGTCATGTCAACTTTATGTGTACTGTGTTTTCATTCTTTTGCATCATGAAGGCCATGCTGCCCTGTATATTACCGTAATAAATTAGAGTGTTACGATATTTCAGTGCTGTTCATTGTAAACACATGAAGTAAACACCTTGACCTTTCGTAGACACCATTGTTGATACCTATTGCTGAAATCCGAGGTAGACAGTGACCTTCCTCATGCTTTGACGGTCATATATGCGAAATTTTATCAAGATCAGAATAAAACGGTAGATTTGTATAAAAAACGAAAAAACAAACCCACAAACAAACAAACATCCTTCTTTATATATATAAAAAGACAAGAAGAAGGATGTTTGTTTGTTTGTTTCTTATGCATATCTACAGTTTTATGCCGATCTTGATGAAATTTTCCATATTTGACCTTCAAACCATGAGGAAGATCACTGTTTACCTCAGATTTCGGAAAAAACCTAAATATCGATAAAAAATCAATATTCATGGTTATTGAAGGGCATATTAATTAGAAATATCTCATGACCAACAAGTTTCTGCAGCAATAGGTATTAACAATGGTGTCAACACGCAATGCACCAACACTATGCAAGTATCAACACTATGTCTCATGACCAACAATGCAAGGCAAAGAGTGTACAATATAGAATACAATGCATAGAATTCCTGTTATTCAGGCTTTTCTTAGAAAACAGAATTCTTAGTAATTAACAATTTCTTGAGTTAGAGTTAGCTGACTATTGAGAAAGAGTAAAAGACTTTAGAGGAAGCACTGCTTTAGCTTCGTGCTGTATTGAGCAAATGGTAAGCAAGTAAATTGAAGAATCGGCGATCGCTAGACTACACAAAGTGACGAATGGCCAATTTTTGCTTCAAGACTTCGAAAGAGGAAAGGAAATTGTAGCAACATCAAGTGTACATCTAAAGAAACATTACGTGAGTAAAAAATTATTTAGACTAGAAGGCATCCTGGAGTCCTGCTATATCACCTAGAATGGATTTTTTCTACTTCCTGTCTTTCGGATCTTTCTGAGAAAGGATAGTCCCTTCGCTCTGTATTGTAGTAATTGAGTTATTATTTAACCAATTTGGAGATTTAATTTAGCTTTTTGTGGTTGTTCTGTTTACCTACAAGTGTAATTATCCCGTGCAATGCCGGGTCCTCTGCTAGTCTTTATATAAATTTAAGCAAGGCTGTTTGTTTGTTTGTTTTGGGTTTGTTTGTGGGTTTGTTTGTTTGTTTCTTATGCATATCTGAAGTTTTATGCCGATCCTGATGAAATTTTGCATACTTGACCTTCAAACCATGAGGAAGATCACTATCTACCTCAGATTTCGGAAAAAAACTTAAGTATCGATAAAAAATCGATATTCATGTTTATAAATGGGGATATTAATTAGAAATATCTCATGACCAACAATGCAAGGCAAAGTTTGTGCAACAATAGGTATCAACAATGGTATCAACACGCAATTCACAACACTCTGCACGGACCAACCAATATACACTGAGTTAGCCAAACTCATGGGATAGTTACTCAATAACTGGTCGGGCCACCTCTGGCCCTGTGAAGTGCAGCAATATTGGCGTGGTAGTGAGTCTGCAAGTCCCTGGTACACTTCTGGAGGCAGTTGACACCAGATAGTCTGCAGAGCCGAAGATAGTTGCTGCCCGTTCGTGGGCGGATGATCCAGTGCCCGGAGCCTGACTTCAACAACATCCCAGATATGCTCGATGGGATTCATGTCAGGGCTCCGGGCTGGCCAGCTCAATCGTTGGACCTCTCCTGCATGCTCCTCGAACCATTCGCGGACTACATTGGAACATCTTGAAAGACTGCTACGTCGTCAGGGTGTTGAAATGTCAAAAACGGGTGCAGATGGTCTCTGATGAGTTGACGATACCATGGACCATTCAACGTTTGGTCCAGGATAACCAGAGGGCCCATTCCAAACCAGAAAAATGCACCCCAGATAATCAATGTCGCCCCACCACCCTGCACCACCACCTGCTGGTTTGCGGGATCCATCGTTTCGTGACGTCTGTGCCACACACGGTGCCTCCCATCAGCGTGGTACAGTTGATATCGTGACTCATCTGACCATATGACGTTACGCCACTGTTGCAGAGTCCAGCCAAGCTGGTTGGTGGCAAATGCACGCCGGAGTGTCCGATGATGCTGGGCAAGCATTGGCACCCGTGTAGGGCGACGGCTGCCAAACCCGAGGGCATGCACATCCTGACGGATTGTCCACCGTGAGACGTTTCTAGTGCGGCCAGTATTGAACTGATCTGTGATTTGCTGCACTCTTGCGCTCCTGTCTCTCTGAGTCATTCGTCCCAGGCGTCGCCGGTCACGATCATTCAGGGCAGCTGGACGCCGTGTATGGTGCCTGTTGTGGACTGTGATGCCTTCATCCAGCCATTCCCGATACACCCTGGAGACAGGTGAGCGGGGAAAGCCAAACTCCTGCACCACTGCCGAAATGAAACATCCCATGCGTTGGGCACCTACTATCATACCCCGTTCAAAAGACGTCAACTCGCGACGACGTGCCATTTCTGATTAATCACTTATTCAAGCTCTTACCACAACGTCTAATGGTCCATTCCCAGAATCTGTTATTCCTGTGAATTCGTTAGCCATGCCCATCAATCAATGTGCTTGCTATCCCATGAGTTTTGGTAACTCAGGGTATATCTCATGACCAACAATAAAAGGAAATGTTTGTGCAACAATAGGTATCAACAATGATGTCAACATGCAATTCACACTGCGCACGGACCAGCAACTGATATCTCATGACCAAGAATGCAAGCAAAGTTTGTGCAACAATAGGCCCGTCGTGTTCGCATTAACAATGGTCTCAATGCGCGATTCACAAATAACAATGAGCACAAAATTATTCAAAGAATTATAACAATGGAAATAAAATGGTGATGCAATGATAGCACATTCCTTTCCAAGAATTATTATTAGTGAACAAGAAATGGATATAATAGACGATATAGATAGGGCAGTCTCCATCGATGGGTCAAAGGAGGTACCCATGTCTTCCTTCAGCTCCCTAACAAGTGTTCAGGCGATTGGGAAAAGTGTTTGTGTATCTTTGTGTATGTCTGTATGTTTACCTACAAGCGTAATTATCCCGGGGAACGCCGGGTCCTCTGCTATTATATATGTTTGTTTATTTGTTATTTGTTTGCTTGTTTGTTTGTTTGTTTTTTATACAAAGGTACAGTTTTATTCCGATCTTGATAAAATTTCGCATACATGAGCTTCAAAGCATGAGGAAGGTCACTGTCTAGCTCAGATTTCGATAAAATAATAATTATTGATTAAAAAAAATCGATATTCATGGTTATGGCAGGGCATATTAATGAGAAATTACTCATGAGCAACAATGCAAGACAAAGTTTTTGCAACAATGTGTTTCAACAATGGTATCAACACGCAATTCACAAACCCTCTACACGGACCAACAATATAAATCTCATGACCAACATGCAAGGCATAGTTTGTGCAATATAGAATTCGATGCATAGAATTCCTGTTATTCAGGCATTTCTGCGAAAAGAGAATTCTTAGTAATCAACAATTTCTTGAAAATCTTTAAAAATGATCAGTAACTGGAGATAATGATTTACCAGACAATTGAGAAAGAGTGAAAGACAATAGAGGATTCACTCATTTAGCTCCATGCTGTATTGAGCAAATGATAAGCAAGTGAATAGAAGAATCGGCGACTGCTAGAGTACACAAAGTCATGAATGGCCAGTTTTTGCTTCATAACATCGAAAGAAAAAAGGAAAATGCAACAACATCAAGTGTACATCTAAAAATTATTTAGATTAGAAGGCATCCTTGGAGAGGTCCATCCATTGTGAGCCTTTAAAAAATTTTTTTTTGGTAAATCTTGTCTCGGTATATCACCTAGAATGGATTTTTTCAGTGAAGAGGTAAATTTCTGTCTTTCGGATTTTTCTTAGAATGGATAGTCCCTTCGCTCTATACTGTAGTGATTGAGTTATTATTTAACCAATTTGGAGGTTTAATTTAGCTATTTGAGGTTGTTCTTTTTACCTACAAGCGTTATTATCCTGGGCAACGCCGGGTCCTCTGATAGTCTATGTATATATATATAAAGAAAGATGTTTTTGGGTTTGTGGGTGGGTTTGTTTGTTTTTTATACAAATTTACAGTTTTATGTCGATCTTGATGAAATTTTGCGTAATTGACCTTCAAACTATGAGGAAGGTCACTCAGACTTCGGAAGAATAATAATTGTCGATAAAAAATCGATATTCATGGTTGTGGCAGGTCATATTAATAAGAAATATCTCATGACCAACAATGTAAGGCAAAGTTTATGAAACGATAGGTATCAACAATGGCATCAACACGCAATTCACATGCACTATGCACGGTCAAACAATATATATCTCATGAACAACAATGCAAGGAAAGGTTTGTGCAACAATAGGTATTAACAATAGTATCAAAACGCAATTCACAAACACTCTGCATGGACCTGTAACACCCCACAAAATTGCTGAACGCGCGCAGTAATTTTGTGGTGTGTTTTTTTTTTTATTATTATTGAATTGAGCTTTCAAAAAAACGATCATGACGATGATCTAACACGATTGCCTTTTTTTAATGTTATAGTTAGAACCCCGAGTTTCCAGAGTGTTTTAGTTAAAGAACGATATTATACTATCTGCGGAAATTAATTACGTAATTGTTTATCCAGAGTGAATTAAAATGAAAGGATTAAAAAAAAGAAAACTGACATTTAAAAGACTTATAAAATGGAAATATCCTTGTTAACATAGAAATGTATTGTTTAAAAGAAACAAGAGAAGGGTCCGAGGAATTGTTGGAAGTTACAATGAGCTCATGCTATGCAAACGTTGTTGAGTTTAATTTACCTCGAGGAAGTAAAAGAGACGTGGTCGTTCGAAGACGTAGGGAGAATCGTTTTTTTTTGACTAAGATGCCATGTGGGGAATGGCATCCGATATACATGGACCTGTGCGGATTGTCCAGGATATCTTTGAGTGTATTAAAGACACGATAATAAAGAAATGGACAGGCTACAGATAATTCATGTGCAGATGGAAGCTTTTAAATGTATCCATTTAAATACCGCGAACACGTCAGTAATACTGTGTTCAAATCTGAAATCTGAATGAAAGGATAACGTACTACAATTATCGAAGTAGTTCCAAAAATCTGGTAGCTATGGTAGCTAGAAAACGGCCCACATCAACAGCGCAAGGATTTTGGAAGGGCTGGAAACCAGTAAAAGCTATCAAGGCGATACTAGAGAGCAGAGATGCTACTCAAAACATGGCGGAGACCTCGTCTTATGGGAATTACGAAGCAAGACCAAAGTTTTTCAGAAGGCGAAGACATAATCAAGCCAGGAAGTAGGTAGTTTCGGCGGTCCTAACCTACACTAATATCACTAACCATAACCTGAAAAGAAAATCCCCTCCCTCCCTCTGACTTACCTGTGCCTCCCTCGTCGACTTACCTTGACTGCAGCTTTATAAATGACAACTATTAATACCTTACCCGAGGCATACTCAAAAACAGTGAAAAACTAGTCGTCATGGAAAGATTTCTTAAGCAAAAAAAAAGGGGTTGCATATAGAATTGATTAGAGATTGAACTGTTAGATGACCAAACCTAACGAATTTTGGATGTATAATTAATGTTTAGTTTGCTTAGAGTCATGAATGTCTGAAGTGAGCAATATGCTAATATAAATATTTTATTTTTTGTTTTCGAGCGAAACTCTGCAAAAAAAAGACATATGTGACTGCCTTTATAACTGTATAAAAGATACTAGAGCCTACTTGAAGACAAGGTAATATGTTTTATCTTAAGTATTTATGCGTTGAAACCCCGCTGTGTTGTGAAGCTCATAAAGTTTTATGCCAAAAAGCAATAACAGAAGTTAGAACTGAATGTTTAGAGTTTTACCTGTCTGAAAAGAGAACCCAAATGTATGGGCTTGTATTTAGAGAAAGCAGTATCATAAGAGGAATAAAGCATTGCTTTGTATCTCGAAGGCCTGGTACATTGAGTTATTTGATATCCTGTAGATAAGAATATATACATATAGCATTTAAATCTACTCTTATAGAGCTTTGTTAATTACTGCTCAGGGTAATAACTAATAAGGGGGTGAGATAAATTTTTTTTATTGTACTCTGCGTTGCCGGAAAAATGGGGCGTTACAGGAAGTTTTTTATCGAGATACAAAACTGAGAAGAAGTTTTGGTGGAGATATCAAACTGACATGATGATGATTCAAAGATAGTCGACTTGAAGGTGAAGAAAATTTAAAATTCCGATAAGAGGTACCTGTCGTAGAGAGTCAAAATGTGAGCCTGTCTGTCCTCCAGCCATCATTTTTGTTAAGTACGGAGTTGGGGCCGGGTTTTAATTTTGGAGCTCCCCGCCTTCTTGTGGAGCTGTGTGACCTTGTCGATGCTAGCGCCTGGTTCGTTCCTTGATAAGGCTAGAGACGCCAGTAGGATGGTGACCATGCGGAGTGCCCAAGGGTACCTACCCCCTGCTTTGGATAGGCATGGGCAATTTGGGTTAAGCTGCTTTCTTTTCGAAATTTTTCTCCAATTTTTGGCGACTTTGATGGTTTCCTTTGAGGTGCTGAATCCTTGATAAGGCCGGGATTGCCAGTAGGAATCTCTTTGAGGGATATCAGGCTGTCAAGGATTGTTGTCTTTTGGTTTAAGGTTTATTTTTTTCTCTTTCTATTAGCAACTTGGCCACTGGGTAAGGGGTTGGTTGGTTAGAGACAGTATGTCCAACGTTTTAGAAGAAATATAGGCAAAAAAATTTTTTTTGATTGTATACATAGAGAAACTAGATGAGAACACTTTTTGCCTACATAAACTAGACGGAACCATGGATAAACAACGTATCGTGACGGGCTGTTGTCATCTAAAAAGATTTAAAGAAAATAGAAGAAATCCGTGAGTATAGTTTGGACTCGACCTTATCTTTGACACCTTGGGTTCCATTGATATAGAAGACGGTAGTTCATTGGAAATTCTCTTCGCAGCCAAGGAGGTTACCGTGGAGCTCCTTAACTTAAAAAGCTCCACACGAAGCTTTCCAGTAGATAAAACGCTTCTAAAGAAAAATAGGGCAAATTACGGTGCGAAGATTATTTCCGCTTGAGGACAAGCTTCTTGTTAGATGGCGGGGGACTGTAACACCCCACAAAATTGCTCAACGCGCGCGATAATTTTGTTGTGTGTTTTTTTTTATTATTATTGAATTGAGCTTTCAAAAAAACGATCATGACGATGATCTAACACGATTGCCTTTTTTTAATGTTATAGTTAGAACCCCGAGTTTCCAGAGTGTTTCAGTTAAAGAACGATATTATACTATCGGTGGAAATTAATTACGTAATTGTTTATCTAGAGTGAATTAAAATGAAAGGATTAAAAAAAAGAAAACTGACATTTAAAAGACTTATAAAATGGAAATATCCTTGTTAACATAGAAATGTATTGTTTAAAAGAAACAAGAGAAGGGTCCGAGGGATTGTTGGAAGTTACAATGAGCTCATACGATGTAGACATTGTTGAGTTTAATTTACCTCGAGGAAGTAAAAGAGACGTGGTCGTTTGAAGAGGTAGGGAGATTCCCTTTTTTGTATTTTTGGAACAGATCTTAGTTTTTTTTTACTAAGATGCCATGTGAGGAATGGCATCCGATATACATGGACCTGTGCAGATAGTCTAGGATATCTTTGAGTGTATTAAAGACACGATAATAAAGAAATGGACAGGCTACAGATAATTCATGTGCAGATGGAAGCTTTTAAATGTATCCATTTAAATTCCGCGAACACGTCAGTAATACAATGTTCGAATCTGAAATCTGAATGAGAGGATAACGTACTACGATTATCGAACTAGTTCCAAAAATCTGGTAGCTATGGCAGCTAGAAAACGGCCCAAATCAACAGCGCAAGGAATTTGGTAGGGCTGGAAACCAATAAAAGCTCTCAAGGCGATACTAGAGAGCAGAGATGCTACTCTAAACATGGCGGAGACCTCGTCCTATGGGAATTACGAAGCAAGACCAAAGCTTTTCAGAAGGCGAAGACATAATCAAGCCAGGAAGTAGGTAATTTCGGCGGTCCTAACCTACACTAATATCACTAACCATAACCTGAAAAGAAAATCCCCTCCCTCCCTCTGACTTACCTGTGCCTCTCCCGTCGACTTACCTTGACTGCAGCTTTGTAAATGAAAGTATTAATACCTTATCCGAGGCATACTCAAAAACTGTGAAAAACTAGTCATCATGTTAAGATTTCTTAAGCCAAAAAAAAAATGGGTTGCATATAGAATTGATTACATATTGAACTGTTAGATGACCAAACCTAACGAATTTTGGATGTATAATTAATGTTTAGTTTGCTTAGAGTCATGAATGTTTGAAGTAAGCAATATTCTAATATAAATATTTTATTTTTTGTTTTCGAGCGAAACTCTGCAAAAAAAAAGACATATGTGACTGCCTTTATAACTGTATAAAAGATACTAGAGCCTACTTGAAGACAAGGTAATATGTTTTATCTTAAGTATTTATGCATTGAAACGCCGCTGTGTTGTGAAGCTCATAAAGTTTTATGCCAAAAAACAATAACAGAAGTTAGAACTGAATGTTGAGAGTTTTACCTGTCTGAAAAGAGAACCCAAATGTATGGGCTTGTATTTAGAGAAAGCAGTATCATAAGAGGAATAAAGCATTGCTTTGTATCTCGAAGGCGTGGTACATGGAGTTATTTGATATATTCTGTAGATAAGAATATATACATATAGCATTTAAATCTACTCTTATAGAGCTTTGTTAATTACTGTTCAGGGTAATAACTAATAAGGGGGTGAGATAAATTTTTTTTATTGTACTGTGCATTGCCGGAAAAACGGGGCGTTACAGGAAGTTTTTTATCGAGATACAAAACTGAGAAGAAGTTTTGGTGGAGATATCAAACTGACATGATGATGATTCAAAGATAGTCGACTTGATAGTCGACCTTATGACCAACAAAGCAAGGCTAAGTTTGATGCATAGAATTCCTGTTAGTTAGACTTTTCTTAGAAAAGATGGTACTTAGTACTTAAAAATTTCTTGAAAATCTTTAAAAATGACCAGTAACGGGAGATAATGGAGATTTAGCAGACCATTGAGAAAGAGTGGAAAGCACTCCTTTAGCTCCGTGCTGTAATGAGCAAATGGTAAGCATGTCAATAGAAGATACGGCGACCACTAGACTACACAAAGAGATGAATGGCCAAGTTTTGCTTCAAGACATCGAGTGTGGGAAATGCAACAACATCAAGTGTACATCTAAATTAAGATTACGTGAGCAAGAAATTATTTAGACAAACAGTGGCATTCTTGGAGAGGTCCATCCATCGTGGGACTTTGAAATTTTTTTATCGAACTTTCATTAAGAATTTTTACTGTATTAATTCTGAGCGTTTTCATGTGTATATTTTTAAAATCTTGCAAAATTTAACCCCAAAAAAAAGTCCGAGCCATGCCAGGGTTATCACCTAGCTTATTTGGTAGACATCAGATCCAAACGTTTAATAAAAATACACTTTAACTATATTCTGTGGGAATGTGTATATTTTGGAAACTGAGATACTGATAAAGCGATGACTGAACGTTCGTTTCCAAGAATTATTGATAATGAGCATAAAGTGAAGATGCAGTGCCAGAACATTAATAAGGCAGTGTCCATTGATTAGGCATAGAAAAAGTTTGTCAACAATAGACTATCAACAATGGTGTCAACATGCAATGCACCAACACTATGCAGGGATCAACAATATATATCTCATGCGTTTTCAATTTTGTTTGTGTTATGACATCACTTTTTCCTTTATATTTCAATTAATTTTCCACTCAAGGTTTCCTTATAATTTCATTGTTATTGGTTCCCTATCCAACCATTCTCCTTTCAATGTCGCCACTGTACAATTTATATTATTTACTATTTGTTATTTCTTCATCCAATCATGTTCACATTCTGTACCATATTTTCTGTATATAAAGGTTTATGTCCTTTTGTGTGTATCCTTGATAAAGCCGGGAATAAATGGCGAAACTAGTCGGAAACTCTGTGCTCCCTTTGTTGTGTTGTAAAATCTCTACCAATTTTATCGATAGAAACAGCACTATGAACCCCTTACTGAACAATTAATTTTACCAGTGATAGTCCGGAGATTTTTCATCTGCCTTCCGAAGTTGATCGTCGGCTAGTCAACGTTCTGCCATCCCATCGAGTCTCCTTTGAACGATATCAGAATTATTTTGGACTGCTGTCTACGTAGTTTTTGTTGAATGTTTACAGCCTCCTCTTCTAGCAACTCCTCGCCCTGTATATTGTTTTCTGTATTTTTGTAATTAGTTCTTTTCTGCCTCGTTTATTTTTGCGATAAAAGAAATCTTTTGTTTGAAGCTTTCTTTGATTAATTGCTGGAAAAAGAGGTGAAACACGCTATTTTTTCATCTTAATTATTTAATCACTTAATTCTCTTTCCGGATTACTTAGGATTTTAAAAATTAATGTAACTGTTTTTATCTTTTGGAATTTTTTTGTACTCGCTGGGGGTTTAATGGGGTTTAATCTTTATTTTTCGTTTGTTTCAGGCTTTGGGTGTTACTTGTGATGTTAGAATAAATCTCACATCACATTTTTTTTGAATGAAATAAAAATTATAAATCTGAATATATTATCTGACTTGCAGCCACTAAAGTTATATTTCATTTCAAAATTTGATAATTTTATGATTTGAGATTTTTTTTGACTCGGGCAATATTATTAAGAGTCATAACTAAACTGCCTAAAAATCTTATGTGGATAATGCAGATGATTAACTTAAGAATAAAATAAAATTCTTTTTCCACAACGAAACAGGAATTGAACAAACATAAAAAGAAAAAGACCGAAAATAAAATGAAAAAATACAACCTGAGTCTGTAAGCGCTTTTCGAAAACTTTGCTTTCATCATTCAGCAGCCAAGATACTGAATGAGTTCTCTCGAGGTACTCCTTGGAGCGCATGGTTGATATGATTGCCGATGGCCCCTTTGCCATCGGCATGTTCATGAAGGAGTTGTACTCCAAAACGAGTATTCCTCCGGTTCTTCCGTCAGGTCACCCCGCTGTTTCTGTCCTGCAGAGGCTTTCTCCAACAGAGTCGAAGATGCTCTGTATGCAAGAGAATGTTGCAGACCGAATTGTGGCTGAGAATTTCATCAAGGTTAGGCAAACCACCGTCCACCTGAGTTAAGCCGAACCCGGATATGTTCCAGTTCTTATCCAAGGCGCATCGCCATGATGGCTGAAAAGTATCTCCGAGACTACATATCGGACTACGAGACTACATAGAGCTGCATAAAAACATTCCTGAGTTCCTTGTGATGTGCGCAGTCAAAATCTCTGTGTCTTACAAGGGACAGAGGTAGTGCTGCTGGTACTGCAAAAAGACTTCTCATGTTCGGAAAGACTGTCCTCTCCTTCGGAGATGTGATTTCTGCCACAAGACCGTGCACAAATTCCACCAGTGCCAGCAGTGGGCAGATGCTCTATCAGCAGCCCTAACGCCACCGCCTCGAGGAATGTCATCCCAGCAACCAGCAACCCAGCCACCTGAGCCGAGCAGAGCAACAGCGCCTCGTTCTCCGCCGTCAAAGGAAATCAAAGACGGCTCCTCCATCGTCGTCTCTTCCTACGACTCCTGGGAAGGAGATGCCGCCTACCACTCCTTGGCCTCGTGTGGTTCAAGAGACTGTATTTCGTCCACCTTCGCCTGATTTTTCAGCGTCTGCTCAGCGGGATCATCTTGCGACGCCTAAGAGCCCTTGCAAGAAAAAGGCCCGAAGACCTCGTAGCAAGAGGGACGGGATTCCTGTGTCCTCTTCATCCAAACGAGACAGCTGCATAGACCGTCATCATCGCATCCTCTTCGGGACGTGCTCGCTCCCCTAGACGGAAGACATCTGAGCCTTCTCCCTCGTCCGTGAGGCTCAAGTCTCCTTCAGATACAGGTCAGCCCCCGTCAGCTTAAATTCACAGTGAAGGTCTTTTCCCTAAACGTTCGTTCACTTGGTTCGTCTTTCAAGCAATCGGTTTTGTCATCATTCGTTGCCCTGTACAGGCCAGATATTCTCCTTCTCAGCAGCTTGCTAACCTCCCTGGGATTCGCAGTCAATATCCATCTGCGCAGTTTTTCATCAACTCATCTTTGCCACATGGGCAGGGGTTCGCCTCCTTCACCTTCAACCCCTCCATTATGGTGTCTAACTGCGTCCTTAACTGTGAGTGCAGGGTGATTTCTTTGGACCTCCTGCTATCTGGTCTCAAATTCCGATTGCTTAATGTGTACGCCCCATGTTTATCAGCAGAGAAACGGACATTCTTCGAAGACCTTGACTTTTACCTGTGCTCGTCCTTGCCTGCAGTAATTGCAGGGGACTTCAATTGCCATCCGGATGAGAATGACAACTTTTCGTCTGGGTGAGTCTACCAGTTGTGCCAGCGGAATGCACTTTTCGATCCGTAAGCGTCTTCTTCCCGTTCCAGCCAATGTGGGTCCACCTATCACCAAGGGCCCTCTGTGTCTTCGAGGCTGGACTTTTGCTGGCGCCCCTGGTTCCATGGAGGTCATTCCATGCTCGTTTTCTGACCACAGTGCCATCAAGTGGTCTTGGAACCCTCCATTCCCAGCCTCCTCTGTAGGCTCTACTTCGAACAATTGGTTCTTGAACGTTTTTCTGCTTGACATCTATAAATACAAGGGAATGTTCGTTCGGTTTGTGGAAAGACATCTTCACAATCTGCCTCCGTCGCTAGCTTCGTGGCTTTCTTTTAAATCAAAGATCCGTCGTTTCTTTAGAAAGATTGGGTGTGATGCTGCTAGACGCAATTGGCGCCACTTCCTCACGCTGCAAGAAAACCTGCGCCTCCTCCGCTGTTCCATCCCGAAAGGGGTGTATGCTAATGACATCCGCCAGGTGAAGAGCGAGATCAACGCTCTAATGATACGCAGGGCCGCCGGCGCAGCTCTCAGGGCATCTGAGGTCCGCAATATGTCGTCAGCTGTGTTTATTGAGGAGAAGCGTCGCGCCAACAAGAAGAGGTGCCATCGTTTGGTGGTGGAGACAGGGACAGTGGAAACCGACGCTGACATCTTGTCGACTTTCCACTCTCATTATGCATCATTTTTTGGCCACCCAGTCTTTCCATCCGACGCCATCATGAAATGGATCGAGGCACTTAGACCTCTCACTGCTGACGCTGACCTGTCAATTACCCTTGTCTTTTCCGAAGATGAAGTCAAGAAGTTTATGTCGATGGATGGCCACCATCAATCCAGCCCTGGATTAGACAGCATCCCGTATTCGTTCTATAATGCGACTTGGAAACTTCTTGGGCCTTTCCTATTGCAAATTTTCAATTTCATTCTCAAGGACCCTTCCTCCATTACATCGCACTTTACCGCGAGGAGAATCATCTTGCTCCCCAAGGTACCGGATCCTGAACTTGTCACCCAGTGGAGACCTATTACTCCATTTAACACAGACTATAAGGTCTTCACTGGTGTGCTCCAACAATCCGGGACAATTTAGCTCCATTCCATCTCCAGGATGTCTGACAACCTCATTACCATCAAGTGTGTTACGGAGGAAGCGTGTATGCGTTGTCAGACTCTTGCCGTCCTAAGTCTTGACCAGGAAAAGGCCTTCGACAAGGTGAATCACCTGTTTCTTTTCCGAGTGTTTCACCATCTTCATCTTCGGAAATTTGCTACGATTATCTCAGCACTGTATGCTTCTGCCACATCATGTGTGGGGATTAATGGCTCCATGACGCCTATCTTTTAACTGTCCAAAGGCGTCAGGCAGGGGTGTCCCATCTCTTACAATATCTTGGAGCCACTTTTACAATATCTTAAACACCACCAAAAAGTCCGGGGGTATGATTTACCAGCCGCTTCCATCAACATCCATACGCTGGCTTATGCTCATGATGTAGTGCCATTTGCTCTGATCCGTATTCCCTGGGTATCTATAAAGAATGCTTCGATCTCTTTAGCACTTCGACGGGAAGTTCCATCAATCTCGTCAAGTCTAAAGGTATCGCTGTTGGAAGTGGACAGTGGACTATTTTCGATCCATCCCAATAACATGGTAAGAGCAAAATACAGTGCTGGGATATGTTTTCTCCTTTTCACCTAATATGGACTCTCGTCACTGGCAGCTGGTAATTGATAAATGCATCGCTCGACTTGGCAAGAACTTTTGTTTTACCACCTCGATGTTTGCCAAGGCGAGGTTCGTCCAGATGCACGTCCTACCGATCTTGACGTCTAAGTGCATGTTTGCTTTGCCATCTCCGTTTCATTTAAAGAAGGTTGACTTGACGTGCGATAGTTGACTGTGTGTGGGGGTTATTCAGCAGTCCGTCATCCCATCCGTTCGGAGCTGCTGTTTATTGACTTCGATGCAGGGGATTGGGCTTGCCAAACATCCGATGTTACCTCATCGCGGCCAGAATGGCCACCTTGATTCGTGCCTTCCTCCTTCATAACATCTAGTCTGGCAAGATTTTCATCTTTCCTGTCTAATCTTCATCAGCTCGACCTGCAGGACTGGGTAAACCTTCGTCTTTCTTGGTGCTTCCAGCAGTCTGACCAGGGTGCGACTTCTGACATCGTACGGTGGCGCCCTGGATATCCATGGTCAGTCATCTTGAAGTCCGTACAGTCTCTCGCTATTAAGAAGGTGGTCTTTAACTTTCAATGGCACTTGCTGCACCATGGGTTCTACTCTCTCCAATGTCTACATCGCTGGGGAGTGGTCAGATCTGCTGGTTGCCAGTTTTGCAGGTTGCTTGAGACAGTTTCTCATGTTTTCTACGAGTGCCCGTCTGCTCAGTGCATTTGCGATCGCCTCTCTCGTCACTATCTTCTGACTGATTTTACCTACCAGTCAGTGCGATTTCTGATGGACTGCTTCACCGGTGCTGCGTGCAAGCTGGACCTAGCCACGTCCATCGCCTTTATGAACAGAGAGCTTTGGCCGGTCTATCAGCAGCGATCTGCTGGTGTTCATCAGCCAGCCTCAGCCATCTGGAGGAAGGGCGCCATCCATCTCGGGTCCTTCCTTCATCTTGAATGGAATCGGCTTGGCCCAGATACGTTCCGGAGACGCAATTCGTCGTCTCAGTGTCTCTGCAAGGTCATTGGAGGGGATACGGACAACATCTCGTGCCTCTTCACCTTTCCCCTCGACGTCGATGACCCAAAGGTGGGCGGACAGACCTCTTTCTGAGGCGTTTACATAGGTGGGGCAGCCCTTGAAGGCTGCCCGTACTCCTATCGCATGTGCGCCTGGGCACCCTGCCTGTTTTACGATCTAAGGGTGCCCCTCTGGAGCCTTATCATCGGCTCCATTTCCAACAGCACGTGAGGCTCCTCCATCTTTCATAACCACTAGAGCATTCAATCTTCACCTTGATGCCTGTCTGAATATTTCTACAAAGTTAACTTCTTGATTACATCATTCCTTAAGTATCCAGATATGTAAGCTTTTTTTTCATTCTCATCTTCTTCGTCCACTTCTGTCGAGATGGACATTTATTTTTATAAACTGTGATACAGATTCGTCTGGAATCCCCAGTCAATCTCTTCTCTGGAAGTCATTTTCATCTACTGTCCACTATGTAATGTAAAGACTTTCTGTCTGTAGTGTGCTAGTCATACCCATCGGGACTTAAAATTAAATTCGACAATTTTGACTCTTAACCTTTCTAAATTTATATAAGTTAATTGTATGTAATTCTGTTTTTCTTATCTTCATATTTGGACCCTAATGTAATTCAAAATTTTCTTTCATCAATTTTAAGGAGGGTTTTATGTTTAGTTTTAATTTTGGTCCCTTTGCATCGAACAAAATGGCTAAAGTGGAGTTGTCAAATTATTATTTTCTATGTCTGTATTTTCTGTCTTCCATTTTACCTTATTGATAATGGCAAGTAAATTTTTTTTATATAAGGGCTTTTTTTTATTATTCCTCGTCAAAGGTTATGTTTGACAACTGTGGGTGAATCAAGCATTTTTATTACTGTTAAAACTTCTGTATTTCATGCAAATATCTGAACCTTAAGCTTCATTAAGTTTAAATGCATATCAATTTTTCTTTTCATTTGTGGTGGCCAACACAAGTATTCTGAATTCCTTTTTCCACGTACGTAACTATTGCATGTTTTCTCAAATTTTACCCAGCAATTTTCATGTTGCTATATTTTCAATTAATCAACATACAATTGTGGGTTTCTTTTGTAATGCATCTTGCCATTTTAAGTTATGGGGATTAATATGTAAAAAATATAATTTTTTTTAAAGCATATTCTTTTAAAATATTAAAATATAAATTCATTTCTTTTACCATGCCTGCTGCTTATGTTTTCTTGTCTGCAAACACATTTTTAACTGCACACAATTTTATTTAGCTTAATTTTTATTATAAGTTTTTCTCCAGCTTTAAATTTTAAAAACACAACGCAATGTCTAGTCTAAATGATGTTTAGATTAAAAATCCACTATACTTTCTTTTACGATATTTTTCTTTAATGTTAATCTCACTAATGTTGTGAGAATAGTTTATTTTGGTAAAGTAACAATTTTTAAAGAACCTAATTGTTTTTTTAGTAGGCTTTTTCCAATGCCTAAAGAATTTAAACTCAAGCTTAAAGTTTTTCAAAGTTAACGTTTAAAAGTCGATAAAACAATTTTAAAATTTAAACTTTACATCTAGTAATGTTAATTTAATTGTAGGTTAAATGATGTCTAAATAAAACTAAATGTATAAACATTACATTTGGTCGCGTTGTTAATCTGAATAAAGTAACGTAACTTTATTAATATAAATGTTACATAGTGATCAGCAGAGGTGGGGCTTTCTCTCCCTTTGTTGGGGGCTGAACGTGCTGAAGAGAGGTTTTCCTTTTTTATTACGTTACAGTAAGTTTTTTTCCAAATAAAAGATTTCAATTGTGTTAGGTGTTTCAATTGTGAAGATTTTTTCTTCTCCTACTGCGGTCTAGCCCTGGATAGTCATTCCGTCTATTTCTGATACTAAGCAAGAAGTATCTTATCAGCCATCATGTCTTGAAGTAACGGTAGTCTTCTACTTTGTTCTTGTGATGTTTTCAGTCCGCGATGGTTTTCAGCCCCGTTCATCTTTACTTGCCGCCGTTTTCATTGATCTTCCGAGAGATAAAGTTTCCTTGGACGTCTGTTTTCCAGTCGGTACACTTGGCCTCAGTTGAGCTGGATTGTCCCTCGTTGAGTGCAGCGTTAGCTGAAGCTGGTACCGTCATGGAACTGTAATAAGATTAAAATTGATGGCTACGTTACCTTTCGGACTGTTTGGTACGAGTATGGATTTCCTCTTTGGATCTTCCATTGAAGCCAACAGTCTTCGTTCGAACCTGCATATATGGTCGTGCGTCTAGCCCTACCGTGTAGACTTTAATGGTGGACTTTAAAATCACTGGTTTGTTTTCAGGATGATTATTCTGCTGTTTTTTTATTTGGTTTTGTCTTTTTATTGTGATTTCAGATTTTATTTCTTTAATTTTTCCTTTCTCTTAGCCTCTTCTTCCTTGGTTCCCGTGTTATTGTGAGTATTTTTAGTTGTGGGTGAGTGCCAGTTGAATGGGTAAGTCTTTGTCTTACTGTATTTAATGTATTTCCTTTTGTTTCGTAATGTGTATGTTGTTTCTTGTTATCCAACGTTCCCGCAGTTCTTTTTTTTTTATAATTTATATTGTTTTTTTTTTTAATTTTGTTTTATTTCTATAATTTTTTTTAAACTTCTCTTCATTTCTTTATTTTTATGGACTCGTTGTTGCTGGTGTTTTTTTTTCTCAATTAATTTTACCATTCATATTCCGGAGTTTTTTCATCTGCCTTCCGAAGTTGATCGTCGGCTAGGCAAAGTTCTGCCTTCCCATCGAGTCTCCTTTAAACACTATCAGAATTATCTTGGACTGTTGTCTACGTAGTTTTTGTTAAGTGTTTACAGCCTCCTCCTTTATAGCCACTCCTCGTCCCTGTATTTTTTTCTCTATATTTTTTGTAATTAGTACTTTTCTGCCTCGTTTATTTTTTGCGATAAAAGAAATTTTTTGTTTGGAAGTTTCTTTGCTTAATTGCAGGACAAAAATGATAAACAGGTTATTTTTTCACCTTAATTATTTAATCTCTTAATTCTCTTTCCGGATTACTTAGGATTTTAAAAATTAATGTAACTGATTTTATCCTTTGCGATTTTTTTATACTCGCTGTGGGTTTAATGGGACTCTCATTTTCTAAGGGAAGCAATCATTAATCTTTATTTTTTGTTTCTTTTTGGCTGTGGATGTTAGTGATCAGCAGAGGTGGGGCTTTCTCTCTCTTTGCTGGGAGCTGAATGTGCTGAAGAGAGGTTTTCTCTTTTCATTACGCTATAGTACGTTTTTTTTCCAAATAAAAGATTTCAATTGTGTTAGGTGTCAGATTTTTTCTTCTCCTTACAGGTTTGGTTTATCTTATCTAGATTTTAACTTAGTTTTGATTAAGTAGTTAGCGGATGTTGGTTTATTATTTGTTTGTTTTTGTCGGGTTTTTCTTCTTCGGTTTTTCCTGGGATGTCGTTCCCTCCGACGTGTTCTCCAAGTTTTGGTCTAGCTTGCCTAATTGTGGTGTGGGTTTTCTTTGGGGCTCCTTTCCTTGACTTTCTGTTGTTGGCTCTCACTTGCGGGTTTTTTTGTCCCGGAACCTACGCAAGGTTTTCTTTGTGGGGTTTTTATAAAAGAAAAAGACAACTTCGTGGATTTGGTTGTGGTTTTTTTGAAGTTGTATTTCTTTGTACCTCCTAGCTCAATTTTTTTTACAATTGTTATGACTTCCATTTTCGAAGTGTGCTCCTAGATAAGGCCCCCGCACTGGTAAGAATTCGAATTTGGGCTTCATCATATCTGTGTGGGTTTTTAGTGAGTAATTTTTTTGAGCTTTGTTCTCTCCTTCGTGGGTTGGGATATCTTCCTTTTATGCTTGCTAGTAAGTAGTTTTCCTGCTAGATTTTCTTTTGCGTCTATCAGTGTTGAATAAATTTTTTCTTATTTAATTGTTAGAAAGAAAATTAAGAAAAAAAACCCTCCAATTACATTGTTACATCATCATATATAGTGCATTTCAACCAATAATAAGCCCGGAATTAGCACTAACTATGATAATGTAACGATGTATTAAATTTCAATGCGGAGGCCTTCTCTCTCGGTGGTACGATCCGCCCGTTTGTATAATCGAGAATTAACCCATTGTCAGATAACCCATTGCTTTTTTTTCTTTGTTGTGACAACGTTCACTGTCGCTGATCGTTCTATCTATATATATTATGAAGGATGTTTGTTTGTTTGTTTGTGGGTTTGTTTGTTTGTGGGTTTGTTTGTTTGTGGGTTTGTTTGTAGGTTTGTTTGTTTGTGGTTTTGTTTGTTTGTGGGTTTGTTTGTTTGTGGGTTTGTTTGTGGGTTTGTTTGTTTGTGGGTTTGTTTGTGGGTTTGTTGGTTTGTTTATTTGTTTTTTACACAAATCTACAGTTTTATTCCGATCTTGATAAAATTTCGCATACATGACCTTCAAAGCATGAGGAAAGTCACTGTCTACCTCAGATTTCGAAAATATAATAATTATTGATAAAAAATCGATATTCATGGTTATGGCAGGGCATATTAAATGGCAGAAATATCTCATGGCCAACAATGCAAGACATAGTTTTTGCAACAATAAGTATCATCAATTGTATCAACACGCAATTCATAAACAGTCTGCACGGACCAACAATATATATCTCATGACCAACAATACAAAGAAAAGTTTGTGCAACAACAGGTATTAACAATGGTGGCAACACGCAATGCACCAACACTATGCAAGGATCTACAATATATGTCTCATGACCAACAATGCAAGGCAAAGTTTGTGCAATATAGAACTCAATGCATATAATTCCTGTTATTCAGGCTTTTCTTAGAAAAGGGAATTCTTAGTACTTAACAATTTCTTGAAAATCTTTAAAAATGATCAGTAACTGGAGATAATGAGTTGGCAGACTAATGAAAAAGCGTGAAAGACGATAGAGGAAGTAGTCTTTTAGCTCCGCGCTGTATTGGGCAAATGGTAAGCAAGTAAATAGAAGAATCGGCGACCGCTAGACTACACAAAGTGAAGAATGGCCAATTTTTGCTTCAAGACATCGAAAGAAGAAAGGAAATTACAACAACATCAAGTGTACATCTAAAGTAAGATTACGTGAGTAAAAAATTATTTAGACTAGAAGGCATCCTTGGAGAGGTCCATCCATTGTGAGTCTTTAAAAAATTTTTTTTCAGTAAATCAAGTCCCGGAATATCACCTAGAATGGATTTTTTGCAGTGAAGAGGTCTTTCGGATTTTTCTTAGAATGGATAGTCCCTTCGCTCTATATTGTAGTGATTAAGTTATTATTTAACCAATTTGGAGGTTTAATTTAGCTTTTTGAGGTTGTTCTGTTTACCTACAAGCGTAATTATCTTGGGCAACGCCGGGTCCTCTGCTGGTATATATATAAAGTAGGATGTTTGTGTGTTTGTTTGTGGTTTTGTTTTTTATACAAATCTACAGTTTTATTCCAATCTTGTTAAAATTTTGCATACTTGACCGTCAAAGCATGAGGAAGGTCACTGTCTATCTCAGATTTCGAAAAAGTAATGATTAAAAAAAATCGATATCCATGGTTATGGCAAGGCATATTAATGAGAAATATCTCATGACCAACAATGCAAGGAAAAGTTTGTACAACAATAGGTATCAACAATGACGTCAACGCACAATGCACCAACACTGTACATAGATCAACAACGTGTATCTCATGACCAACAATGCAAGGCAAAGATTTTGCAATATAGATAAGTTTCAATTTGTAAAAATGCATAGCGTTCTTGTTATTCAGGCTTTTCTTAGAAAAGAGAGTTCTTAGTATTTAAGAATTTCTTGAAAATCTTTAAATATGTTCAGTAACTGGAGATAATGGATAGTTAGCAGACTATTGAGAAAGAGTGGAAAGACGACACAGGAAGCACTCCTGTCGGACTGGAGGAACAACAGCCACAGGTTCGAACCCAGCTCCGACCAGCATAAGCCGACAGATACAAAGTATTCCTTTAGCTCTGTGCTGTATTGAGCAAATGGTAAGCATATAAATAGAAGAATCAGCGACCGCTGGACTACACAAAATGATGAATGGCCAATTTTTGCTTCAAGACATCAAGAATAGAGTGGGAAATGCAACAATATCAGATGTACATCTAAAGTAAGATTACGTGAGTAAGAAATTATTTAGAGTACCAATGGAATCTTTGGTGAGGTCCATCCATTGTGAGCCTTTAAAAGAAATTTTCTTCGAATTTTCATGAAGAATTTTACTGTATTAATTTTAAGCATTTTCATGTGTTTATTTTTAAAATATTGGAAAATCATCAAAAAAGTCCGAGCCGCATTGGGGTTATCACCTAGCTTATTTGGTAGCACATCAAATCAAAATATTTCATAAAAAAACATTTTGACTATATTCTGTGGGAATGTGTATATTTTGGAAACTGAGATACTGATATTGCGATGATTGAACGTTCATTTCCAAGAATTATTAATAATGAGTATAGAATGATGATGCAGTGACTGGACATTAATAAGACAGCGTCTATTGATGAGACAAAGGAGTCACACGTGTCTCCCTTGAGCTCCCAATCAAACGTCCAGACGACTGAACAAAATTTATGTGTCTGGAAAGGTAAGAGAAAGAACGTGTATTGGTCAAAGAAACTCTGCAACTAAAACAGAATGTGCCGTATGGGCATTTGAAACATCTTATCAACATGAGTTTCTTGAGTCTAAATTATCTGGTGATGCTCTGCAATGGTGAGGCAATGGAGGAAGAGTTTAAATATAGTCCCGGTATATCACCTAGAATTCCTATTTTTCGTATTTTTCTAGATGTTAGTCCCTTTGCTCTGTGTTGTATTGATTGAGTTATTATTTAACCAATTGGGAGTTATAATTTAATTTTTTGAGATTGTTCCCTTTACCTACAAGTGTAGTTATCCCGGGCAACGCCGGGTACCTCTGCTAGTTATCGATAAAAATCGATATTCATGGTTATGGCAGGGCATATGAATAAGAAATATCTCATGGCCAACAGTACAAGGCAAATTTTGTGCAACAAGAGGTATCAACAATGGTGTCAACCCGCAATTCACAAACACTCTGCATGGACAAACAATATATATCTCATGACCAACAATGCAAAGAAAAGTTTGGGCAACAATAGTTTCTTTTGAATTTTAATTATGAACTTTTACTGTATTAATTATAAGCTTTTTCATCTGTTTATTTTTAAGATATTTGAAAATTTATTCAAAAAATCAAAGAGTCAGAGCCACGAATATATAACTTTGAATTCCTCTTTTTCGGATTTTTCATAGAATGGATAGTCTCCCTTCGCTCTGTGTTATATTAATTGAGTTATTATTTAAACAATTGGAGTAATAATTCATATTCTAGAGATTGTCTGTTTACTTATATGTGCAATTATCCCGGGCAACGCCGGGTCCTCTGCTAGTCTATATACAAGGTGATTATAATTAAAGTCCCTTTGTAAAAATGCTATAAAAAAACAACCATGAGTCCGAATGACTTCAAATTTGGACTGAGCATTCTTGAAGAAGGGGCATTTGATATGGGATAAGAAAAAAATAGTTCCAAAATCTATCACTAGATGGCGCTGTAAGCGGCATAACGGAAGCGGATTCAGCTAGAAGTGACATTTTGAATTGAAATACGACGGCTTTGGCATGATGTTTTTACATTAAAGTTGGTCAAGGAATGCAATTGACACTAAAACAAGTTAAACATGATTTTTTTTTTATTATACAGTACATAATATGCCGCTTACAGCGCCATCTAGTGATAAATTTTGGAACTATTTTTTTCTTATCCCATATCAAATGCCCCTTCTTCAAGAATGCTCAGTCCAAATTTGAAGTCATTCGGACTCATGGTTGTTTTTTTATAGCATTTTTACAAAGGGACTTTAATTATAATCACCTTGTATATAAGGATGTTTTTGAATTTGTAGGTTTGTTTGTGGGTTTGTTTCTTATGCAAATCTACAGTTGTATTCCGACCTTAATAAAATTTCGCATACGTGACCTTCAAAGCATGAGGAAGGTCAATGTCCTCATCAGATTTCGAAAAAATAATAATTACTTATAAAAAAATCTATAGTCATGGTTATGGCAGGGCATATCGATTTTTTATAAGTAATTATTATTTTTTCGAAATCTGAGGTAGACAGTGAGGTAGACAGAAAGTTCTTTTCAAAGAATTATAACAATGAACAGAAAATGGATATAATAGACGATATAGATAGGGCAGTCTCACTCGATGAGGCAAAGGAGATACACTTGTCTTCCTTCAGCTACCTAACAAGCGTTCAGACAATTGGGAAAAGTGTATATATGTTTCTTGTGTGTTTGTGTGTGCGTGTGTGTTTGTGTGTTTGACAGGTTTTAGCAGTGCATAACCTATTACAGTTTATTTCCAAAAAACACATCAGTTTATTTAACTTCTTGACATTGTTCTGTTTCCCTACTCTGCAATTATCCCAGGCAATGCCGGGTCCTCTGCTAGTCTATATATATAAAGAAGGATGTTTGTTAGTGGGTTTGTTTGTTTGTTTTTTGTACAAATCTACAGTTTCATTCCGATCTTGATAAAATTTCGCATACATGACCTTCAAAGCATGAGGAATGTCACTGTCTACCTTAGATTTCGAAAAAATAATAATTATTGATAAAAAATTGATATTTCTGGTTATGGCAGGGCATATTAATGAGAAATATCTCATGACCAAAAATGCAAGAGAAAGTTTTTGCAACAATATGTATCAACAATGGTGTCAACACGAAATTCACAAACACTCCGCACGGAGCAACAATATATATCCCATGACCAACAATGCAGAGCAAACTTTGTGCAATATATAAGTCAATGCATAGAATTCCTGTTATTCAGGCTTTTCTTAGAAAAGAGAATTCTTAGTACTTAACAATTTCATGAAAATCTTTAAAAATGATTAGTAACTGGAGATAATGAGTTAGCAGACTATTGATATAGAGTGAAAGAGGAAGCACTCCTTTAGCTCCGTGCTGTATTGAGCAAATGGTAAGCAAGTAAATAGAATAATCGGCGACCACTAGAATACATTAAGTGATGAATGGTCAATTTTTGCTTCAAGACGTCAAAAGGAGAAAGAAAATTGCAACAACATCAAGTGTAATTATCCCGGGCAACGACGGGTCCTCTGCTACTATATATGTAAAGAAGGATGTTTGTTTTGTTTGTGGGTTTGTTTGTTTTTTATACAAATCTACAGTTTTATTCCGATTTTGATGAAATTTTGCATACTTGCAGGAAGGTCACTGCTACCTCAGATTTCGAAAAAATAATTATTTCGGTAGAAGGGTGGATCATAAAACTGTTCCTATTGATTAAACAAGTGGTGGCCTTACAGTATAACAGAGGGACATCAGGAGTTCCAACTAGTTTCGCCATTTATTCCCGGCTTTGTCAAGGATATATACAGCAAGAGGCATGCAAGCCTCTATATACAGAACAGTGGCACAAATTATGCATATACATGAACCAATACTTGGGTTCAAGGCGTTCACGGATACACATGCGGTTGAACCATATGTTCTGTATGGTGGAGGCTAGCTTCCTCTTGATGTGGAACATCTTAGAGATGAGCGGAGTCAAATAATTATTGATAAAAAATCTATATTCATGGCTATGGCAATTCACCAATAACAATGAGCACAAAATGATGATGCAATGATAAAGCAATCCTTTCTAAGAATTATAACAATGAACATAAAATGAAGATGCAATAAGGATAAGTTTCAATTTGTAACAATACAAAGAGTTCCTGTTATTCAGATTTTTTCTTAGAAAAGAGAGTTAACTGGAGATAATGAAGAGTTAGCAGACTATTGAGAAAGAGTGAACAGACGACAGAGGAAGCACTGCTTTAGCTCCGTGCTGTATTGAGCAAATGGGAAGCAAGTAAATAGAAGAATCGGCGACCGCTAGACTACACAAAGTGATGAATGGCCAATTTTAGCTTCAACACATCGAGAGTAGAGTGGAAATTGCAACAACATCAAGTGTACATCTGAAATAAGATTACGTGAGTAAGAAATTATTGGAGAGTTCCATCCTTTAAAAAATTTTTTCGAATTTAAAATAAGAATTTTTACTGTATTAATTCTAAGCATTTTCTTGTGTTTATTTTTAAGATATTGCAAAATTTAATTTAATTATTTGAGATTATTCTGTTTACCTACAAGTGTAATTATCCCACGAAAAGCCGACTACCTTTGCTAGTTTTATATAAATGATGTTATCTCGTTAGAAAGAGCTTTAAAAACTGATCATTTTATGCGCTGACATTTTATGTCTCAGTTTAATACTTTAGGAGAAATTTAGTTTAAAGCTCTTTTGATTTTATATATTTAATTAAATCATTTCTTATTCTTTGTGCATAATGAGATATTTAAGCTCTGATTATTCTATTTGTTTGTGCATAATGATTTGTCTATTTGTTTCTATGAAATCTTTTTATTTTATTTTTTTATAATTAAAGAGATGGGGATTAATAATAAGATGGGTTGTTCTCCGTTAAATTTTGACGTTATATAATAAATTGAAAAATTTTTCGAATGGTTTTGGCATAATTGTCGTTGATTATTTTACATACACCCAAAAAATGAGACTTGTAAACTTTCGAGCAGTCAAAAGAAAATAGCGTCCACTTACATCTGTAAATCACTTACTCATCACACCATAATGAGCGCTGCATCGCTTTATCTCTTGATCACGCATATAACTATATCGATGCTGTGCACCATTTATGTTACACTAGCAAAGGTACCCGGCGTTAGCCGGGATAATTACACTTGAAGGTAAACAGATCCATCTTAAAAAATTAAATTAAATTTTGCAATATGTTAAAAATAAACACATGAAATCGCTTACAATTAATACAGTAACAATTCTTAATGGAAATTCAAAAAAAATGTTTTTAAGGCTCACATTGGCTGGACCTCTCCAAGTATGCCACTGCTTGTCTAAATAATTTCTTAGTCACGTAATCTTACTTCGGATGTACACTTGATGTTGTTGCCATTCCCTGTCTTCTCTCGATGTCTAGAAGAAAAACTTGGCCATTCATCACTTAGTGTAGTCTGGTGGTCGCCGATTCTTCTATTTACTTGCTTCCCATTTGCTCAATAAAGTACGGAGATAAGGAGTGCTTCCTCTGTCGTCTTTCCACTCTTTCTTAGTCTGCTAACACTCCATTATCTCCAATTACTGATTATTTTTAAAGATTTTCAGGAAATTGTTAGGTACCAAACTTTATCTTCTAAGGAAAACCTGAGTACCAGGACTTCTATGCATAGTTATAAATTGAAAATTATCCATATTGCATCATCAGTTTATGTTCATTGTTATATTTCTTGTAAAGGATTGGTTTATCATTGCATCATCATTTAGTGCTCATTGTTATTGGTGAATTACGCGTTGATACCATTGTTGATGAGAATACGACGGGTCTATTGTTGCACAAATTTTGCTTTGCATTGTTGGTCATGAGATATAAGTTGCTGGTCCGAGCATAATGTGAATTGCGTGTTGATACCATTTTTGATAACTATTGTTGCACAAACTTTGCCTTGCATTGTTGGTCATGAGATATATATTGTTGGTTCGTGCAGAGTGTTTGTGAGTTGCGTGTTGATACCATTGTTGATACCTGTTGTTGTACAAACTTTGTCTTGCATTATTGGTCATGAGATATTTCTCATTAATATGCCCTGCCATAACCAGGCCTATCGATTTTTGTTTATCAAGAATTATTATTTTTTCGAAATCTGAAGTAGACAGTGACCTTCCTCATGCTTTGAAGGTCATGTATTCGAAATTTTATCAAGATCGGAATAAAGCTGTAGATTTGTTTATAAAACAAACAAACAAAACCACAAGCCAACATCCTTCTGTATATATATATATAGAAGACTAGCAGAGGACCCGGCGTTGCCCAGGATAATTACACAGTAGGTAAACAGAAAAATCTCAAGAAGTCTAATAAACTGATGTGTTGTTTGGAAATAAACTGTAATAGGTTATGCCCTGCTAAAACGTGCCAAACACACAAACACACACACACAAACACACACAAAGAAACATATACACACTTTTCCCAATCGTCTGAACGCTTGTTAGGAAGCTGAAGGAGGACACGTGTATCTCCTTTGCCTCATCGAGTGAGACTGCCCTATCTATATCGTCTATTATATCCATTTCCTGTTCATTGTTATAATTCTTTGAAAAGAACTTTCTATCATTGCATAATCATTTTATATTCATTGCTATAATTCTTTGAAATGAACTTTCTATCATTGCATCATCATTTTATGTTCTTTGTTATAATTTCTTTTAAATGAACTTTCTATCATTGCATCATCATTTTGTGCTCATTGTTATTGGTGAATTGCGTGTTGATACCATTGTTGATACCTATTGTTGCCCAAACTTTGCTTTTCACTGTTGTTCATGAGATTTATAATGTTGATCCCAGCCTAGTGTTTGTGGATTGCGTGTTTATATCATTGTTGATACCTATTGCTGCACAAACTTTTCCTTGCATAGTTGATCATGATATATATATTGTTGCTCCGTGCAGAGTGTTTGTGCATTATGTGTTTATACCATTGTTGTTACCTATTGTTGCACAAATTTTTCCTTGCATTGTTGGTCATGAGATATATATTGTTGGTCCGTGCAGAGTGTTTTTGCATTGCGTGTTTATACTATTGTTGATACCTATTGTTGCACAAACTTTGCCTTGCATTGTTGGTCATGAGATATTTCTCATTAATATGCCCTGTCATAACCATGAATATCAATTTTTTTTATCAATAATTGTTATTTTTCCGAAGTCTGAGGTAGACAGTGACTTTCCTCATGCTTTGAAGGTCAAGTATGCAAAATTTCATCAAGATCGGAATAAAACTGTCGATTTTTCATAAGAAACAAACAAACAAACAGACCCACAGACATCCTTCTTTATATATATAGATAGTGTGATGATCCCACCCCCCAGGTAATGCACAGGTGTGCATATATT
>JAHWFO010045083.1:1969602-1988642 GCA_023313115.1 Rhysida immarginata | reverse complement strand
ACGCTAAGCCAAATTTACATACTTCCGAGAACACACATCGGCCGAAGTCAACAACGTTCCGTTCATTTGCCCCTGTTATCGGCGTCGCTCCATTACACTCAAATTCTGCTTGCTTCCGTCATTCTCGCGACGATCCTATATAACTCATTATCTTAAAAAAACATTTTAAAAGATCAATTAGACAAAATAATTTCCTCATTCTGAGAAAACATCATAGTTCAAACACTTATCGTATCGTTTCAGTCAATTGTAAACATTCCCAGTTATTTAGTTCGAATTATCATCAAATTATCCATCTCGTCAGGCAATCAGCGTTGGAATCAAATCATAATAATCATGTCAACAAAAAAACAGAACCTAAAAAAAAACACGCACACGCGCAACAAAACAACATTCACACATACGCTCTTATTCTCCGAAATTCTCTCAACAATGCTTTATTGGAAGCTGCGTTAGTCTTCTCAGAAAACATATCAACGCTTACAGCCGCCAATAATGTACACGCCCTAAACAATCACCCTTCTCTTGACAATAAAACAACAATATCAGCCACAACAATACCGATACACATAAACAACGACTAAATATGCAAAATAAAATTACATTTTACACACATCTCAATCCCTCAAAACACTCCATTTACGACCTCCAAACTATTTCCTACCCAAATCGATCCACAGGTAAGAATTCTAAATGACACCCCCCCCCCTCCGCCGGACTCACGTGACTACCAGCGCACCTGGTACGTCACAATAGACTAGCAAAGGTACCTGGCGTTGTCCGGGATAATTACACTTGTAGGTAACAGAACTATCTCAAAAAATTAAATTAAATTTTGTAATATCTTAAAAATAAACACATGAAAATGCTTACAATTAATACAGTATAAATTCTTAATGAAAATTTGATAAAAAATTTTAAAAGCTCACAATGTATGGACCTCTCCAATAACACTGGTCAACACACATTTTGCCTCCAATCAAATTGGCTCTAGTTTTTGAGATATTTAATATAGTTCATTTACTACGTGTATATTTATCCAGTAGAACTGCAACTTTGACAAACGTAGATTTTCTGGACCAATTTTAGTGTGCTGATTCCATATCTGAACTCCAAATTTTTCTATCACGTCAGGATGTTAAGTTTCAGTGGTGTAAAACAGTCTCCTGGTGTCAAATTTAAACAATGGCTACCATTAAAATTTAAACTATTTTTATAACTCGAGATCATGACGTGATGGGGAAATCTGGAATTCAGATTTGGAATCAGAACGCTCAAATTAGTCTGGAACACCTGTATTTCCCGGTACCAAAAATGTTGTTCACCAGAGCTGTTGGTTTTCATTTTATTATGTACACAATTGTTTGTGCAGATTACAAAAAAACTAGAGCCAATTTTGCAGTTTCACAGTCATATTCGTGTTCAGCACATTCAACTGTTACGAAATGGTTATTTTCATATCGGAGGCAAAAACGTTTTGAAAAATTGTTGCCCAGTGTATTTTCTTACTCACGTAATGTTTCTTTAGATGTACACTTGATGTTGTTGCAATTTTCACTCTTCACTCCATGTGTTGAAGCAAAACTTGGCCATTCATCACTTTGTGTAGTCTAGCGGTCGCCGATTCTTCTATTTACTTGCTTCCGATTTTCTCAATACAGCACGGAGCTAAAGGAGTGCTTCCTCTGTCATCTTTCCACTCTTTATCATAGTGTGCTAACTCTTCATTATCTCCAGTTACTGATCATTTTTAAAGATTTTCTAGAAATTGTTAAGTAATTAGAACTCTCTTTTCTAAGAAAAACCTGAATAACAGGAATTCTATGCATTGTTACAAATTGAAACTTATCCATATTGCATCATTAGTTTATGTTCATTGTTACAATTCTTGTAAAGGATTGCTTTATCATTGCATCATCATTTTGTGCTCATTGTTATTGGTGAATTGCGCGTTGATACCATTGTTGATGCGAACACGACGGGCCTATTCTTGCACCAACTTTGCCTTACATTGTTGGTCATGAGATATCTGTTGCTGGTCCAAGCGTAGTGGGAATTGCGTGTTGACACCATTGTTGATACCTATTGTTGCACAAACTTTGCCTTGCATTGTTGGTCATGAGATATATATTGTTGGTTCGTGCAGAGTGTTTGAGGGTTGCGTGTTGATAACATTGTTGATACCTGTTGTTGTACAAACTTTGTCTTGCATTATTGGTCATGAGATATTTCTCATTAATATGCCCTGCCATAACCAGGCCTATCGATTTTTGTTTATCAAGAATTATTATTTTTTCGAAATCTGAAGTAGACAGTGACCTTCCTCATGCTTTGAAGGTCATGTATGCGAAATTTTATCAAGATCGGAATAAAGCTGTAGTCACTGGTGCTCGTTACTGCGAACTTTTGCTGCAGAAAGTCATTCCTGCATTACAATAAAGACAATGTTTAGACACTACTGTCTTTATGCAAGATGGTGCAACATTGCACGACAAGTGAAGGAACTGCTTCATGCTCATGTTGGAGATGATTGGCTGATTTCTAGAACTTTTCCAACTGCATGGCCTCCTCGTTCACCGGACTTAAACCCTTGTGATTTCTGGTTATGGGGATTTTTGAAAGATAATGTCTATGGACGAAGAATACGGACTGTCCCTGAATTGAAAGCAAGCATAACACGCCATATCACTTCGATTCCTCAGGAAACCCTTCGCTCTACTGTGCAACATGCTATAATGCGCTTTGAACATGTCATTGACAAAAATGGAATACACATTGAACTAATGCTCTGATTTTATAAATTTCTTTGCTTCTAATTTGTTTTTTTTTATTATTCATGCGCCATATTTTGACGTAGCGGTCAAAATGTGAACAAATTTTTTTATTGCAAAATTCTTTACCCCATGGTCTGTATAACATATATCTCAAATTTCGTGAAAAATCTGATTACAGAACGGCCGCTAGAAGGGTTTAAGTGCTGTCACTTTAATTATAATCACCCTGTATATTGCACAAACTTTGCCTTGCATTGTTGGTCATGAGATATATATTGTTGATCCCTGCATAGAGTTGATGCACTGCGTCTTAACACGATTGTTGATACCTGCTGTCGCACAAACTTTGCCTTGCATTCTTGGTCATGACATATCTCTTAATAATATGCCCTGCCATCATCATTAATATCAATTTATAATCGATAGTTATTATTTTTTCGTAATCGGATGTTCCTTATACTTCGAAGATCAAGTGTTCAAAATTTCATCAAAATAGGAATAAAACTGTAGATTTGTATAAGAAACAAACTTATAAACCCACGAACAGACATTCTTCTTTATATATTTAGATAGACTTGGAGAGGCACCCAGCATTGCCTGGGATAATTATAGGTTTAGTTAAATAGCTCTTTTTGTTCTGATGTGTCCAATGCCTGGATTAGATTTTGTCTACTCTAACCAATTAACGGTCTTTTTTTTTTAGGTGGTAGTTTGATAGATATGAAATAACCTATACTGTATCCTTCGAGCGAATATAAAGAGAACAATACAGTGTTCTTGTCGACTTGAAGATTCGAGTTCATATACAACTCAGTTGCAAAAATATACAATCACTAAACAATTTCAATACATCTTTATTTTTGATGTCATCTTGCTCAAAAATGAACGGGAAAATATGAGCCAAAAAGAATGCAGTAGATTTCAGATATGTAGAAATAGTTTTTAAAAAAATATAACAAAATTCATCCATTCATATAATTACATAAAACATTAACCATAATTTTAGTCCTTCAAAAATATCTAATCACCCAGACTGCCGTTTTAAAAATTTTCAATCAGTATTTAGTATTTACACCTTTAGAAGAAATTATTGCATGCAAACGATTTAACATGTTGGAAATCAATTTCCCACATTGGCCAGCAGAAATATTCGCACAGGGATAGGTCAGGGTAGCTTTTAATTCCTCTCAGGTCCGTGATTTCTTCCGTCGGACCCATTTTTTCAGAATATGCCATAGATTTTCGATTGGTGATAAATCGGGATCGCTTGGTGACCAATTTTTAAGCAGTTCAAGTTCATGAGCTTGAAAACACGCCATAGTTGTTCGAGCTCTGTGTGGTGCTGCTCCATCCTGTTGAAACACGCTTGACCGTTATGATTTAATTCTGGCAATGAAAGCAACGAAAACATGCCTTCAACATATCTTGATACTTGTCAGCAGTAACCGTCCCTTCAATGAATTTCAATTGGCCAACTCCTCTCTCACTCATACAACCCCATACCATCAGTGTGTCAGAGAATTTGACACTTGTATTTAAGCATTCTGGCTTATATGTTTCATCTTTCTTATGAAAAACACGTTTACGTTCTTCACTGTAAGCTGTAAATTTTGACTGATCTCTGAAGATGGTACTTTATCTCGTTTCTGAAGATCATTGAAGATGTTCTTTAGCTCAATTCAGCCTTATTACCATTTGGAAACGTGACAGTAGAGGTTTAACTTTTGCAGTATAAAATCCGTAACATTGTTCCTTCAGATGTCGCCATGTAGCAGCATTTGAGACATCTACTCCTGTTGTTTCACACCAGACAATTGTGATTTCAGATGCGGTGACATGTTGTTTGCCCTTTAATATTCTCGGGAAACGTTTGTCTTGCCTTTTTGATGTTTTCCTTGGTCGACCAGTTTGCTTAGTTGTGGAAGAGTTTCCTGTTTCTCTCCATTTTTTAATGATTTCAACAACTAAACTTTGACATACATTTAATTCAGTAGTTACTTTGTAAGCAGAATATTTCTTAAGTGCTTGTCAACAGTCAAGTTGCGTATTTTATTACTGGTGGTTTTACCTCGCCCAATTTTGTTGTATGTGATTTGAGTCCCCAAAAAATCAAAGGGAAGCTGAGAATTTTTTTTGTATGCACATTGGCTGATTAAGCTTACTACAACATAAAAATGCAAATTAAGTTGCAGTCAGCTAAAACTTTCCCATTTTTGATGGGTGATTGGAAAATTTTGAAACAGAAGTATGGGTGATTGGATATTCTTGAAGGACTAAAAGTATGTTTAATGTTCTGTTGTAACAATACGAATGGATGAATTTTGTTGATATTTTTTTTAAAACGATTTCTACATATCCGAAATCTATTGCATTCTTTTCAGTTCATATTTTCCCGTTCATTTTTGAGCAAAATGACATCAAAAATAAAGATGTATTAAAATTGTCTAGTGATTGTATATTTTTGCAACTGAGTTGTATCCTTTTTTATAGGTATTGTCGTCAACATTCGCCCTAGCGAAAGGACTGCTTCCTCTATCTCCTTTCCACGCCTCTCATTAGTCTGGTAACTCTCTATTATCTCCAGTTACTGATCATTTGTAATGAATTTCAAGAAAATGTTAACTTCTAAAAACTCTATATTCGAATAAAAGCCCACACAACTGGAATTCTATCATTGTTACAAAGCAATTTTTTTATAATTAGCAGAAGTGGAATGAATCTCCATTACATGCCTTAATGAATTTTATTTATTTTGCACGAACTTTGATTTGCCTTCCTCTTTCAGCAGAGGCACCCGACATTGCCCGGGATAATCACAGTTTTACGTAAACAGAACATTGTCAAGATGTTAAATAATAACAGAGTTTTCATTAATTCTACAATTTCCCTCTATATGACGAACCTGTTGTTTCCGACGCCCATATAACTTTTTGTCTTCTCTGCCAGGATACTTTAGACATATCTTTTTTTAAAGTTTCCCTTGCACTTGATGTAGAAGCTCTTATTCACTCCTGCTCTGGATGAAGCTTTCGTTGTTCAGATGTTTTTTATCTTTCTGTTCCAAAATTTCTCTAATCTATACTCCATCTTTCTTTTTTCTTTCCAAGCACACTAATTTTTGCCAGACCCGTGCAACTAATTAGCCTTCTCGATAAACTCTGCCTTATATGTGTCCTGTCATTGCATTATCATTTCATACTCATTGTTAATTATAATATAATGTATTGCGGATTTTTTAGGAAATGTTTTAATTTGCTGTGCTACCAAATCAGCTTGGTGATACTCCTGGCGTTGCGTGGACTCTTTTTTGATTAAATTTTGCAATATCTGAATGAGAACATACTGTAAATATGAACACATGAAAACACTTAGAAATAATAGAGTAAAAAATCATAACAAAAATTCGAAAAAAAATTTAGGGATTATTTACTATTTGGTAATTATTTGTTAAATAATAGTTATTAATTAAAAATACAAAATGAATAAAAAATAAGATATAATAAACAAAAATAATCAAAAAATAATAGATAAAATCAAAATCAAAAATAAAAATCTGACGTTTCGGATAGCAAAAGGGAATAATTATCAAAGCAAATAGAATATTAGAGAATTATCAGCTTTTTATTTTTGTTTTTGAATTTATTTATTATTTTTAATTATTTTTATTTATTATATCTTATTTTTTATTCATTTTGTATTTTTAATTAATAACTATTATTTACTGTTTTCCAGGGTTCTTGTGTCTCGTCCTACTCTAAATATGTAATCAACTGTTGCAATTCGCTCTCTGCTCTCGATGTCTTAAAGCAAAACTTGGCCATTCATCACTTTGTGTAGTCCAGCAGTTTCTTCTGTTGATACGCTTACATCGTCGAGGGCCCGCTGAGAACTTCGATGAGTACAGTTCATTCCAAAAGCGCTTGCACATGATTGGCAGGAGTTGAGCTAAGGGAAGTTGATCGGTTATAAAGTCTAGTAGTTTGAACGAACATCATAGAAGTTTAAAATGGACTTGGCCGTCCAGAGTGGAAAAAGGGATGAGGTTTATGAATGGTGTGGGCGAATTCCAGTAGTCTTAACTGAAAAGGTTAATCGCTGTTTTTTTTATCTCAGTAAGATCGGCTTTGCAGATGAAATATTTAGCGCATTTAGTAAAAACAAAGCAATAAATATTTAAAATATATTAAGAATATTCGATGACGGATTATCCTACGGAAAACCTCAGATGTTTAAATATTTGATGAAGATAGGAACGAAAACTCCACAGGCTGAATTCGAACCGAGAACCTACGAAGAGCCAAAGTTTCCCAGCTCGAATCCAAGCTACGGAATTTTCTTTCCTATTTTCATCAATAAATATTTAGTTTATTTATTTATTTTTTCTGTATTTCAAAAAATGATATCTTTACTTATTACTTTTCATATTCTGTAATATTTTGATACCGCAATTGTTCATGCCGCCATATATTATACTTATAGTTTATAAGAAAACGAAAGACATTACAATATACCGGACAGTAAACAGCATACTGTACACTGCATAAATATATGCTTACTTCATATATAAAATACTGTATTGTTATACTTTATTTTTTCTAATAATGGATGAGAATACAATTTTTTGCGTTGTTTTTTAAGCATTTTTTTTAAGATACTGTGCTTCATTTCGAAAGAATAGATTTATAGTTTTATATTATTATTTGTTAAAAGTGTAGCAACTTTAAAGTTTATATTCTACTACTGATTATTTCATGATAAACATGATTAAAGTCGTGTATTCGCAAATGTATTTGCCGAGCGTGCTTTGTCACCTTATCGTTTACTTCCTGGTGTAGTTTTCACGTGATTATACAGCATTTCTGTTAAAAAATAATAATATACATTGATATATTATTAATAAAGAAAAACTTTCCTAATAAAGTTCAAAATCAGATTCTTATTAAAACAGTTCGACGTCACTCATTATGCGTACCTATCCCTGTTGCTAAGAAACAATAAATAGTATCGTCCAACGTGTTTCGAATTAGACTCCTTGCCTGGAGCGATTAATCTCACTGC
Source organism: Rhysida immarginata (assembly GCA_023313115.1). NCBI lineage: Eukaryota > Metazoa > Arthropoda > Chilopoda > Scolopendromorpha > Scolopendridae > Rhysida > Rhysida immarginata. The sequence continues at coordinate 1,980,810 of JAHWFO010045083.1, read as the reverse complement.
TTTAATATTTTCCAAGGAAGCCGAACATCATTCACCTAAGTGAAAACGCTTTTGGAATGAATCGTATATGATCACTCACCACTTGTTCTCTTTCTCAATAGTCTGGTAACTCTCTTTCGTCTCCAGTTAGTGCTCATTTTTAATGATTTTTAAGAAAATTACTGTAGAATTTCCTATGAACAAATGGAATTCTATTCACTGTTACTAATTGAAACTTCTTTATAAAGCAAAACTTTGTCTTACATTGTTGGTCATGAGATACTTTCTTATTACCATGCACTACCTTCATCATGAATATCGATTTAATATCGAGAGTTATTTTTCTTTTACGAAATCTGAGATAGACGGTGACCTTCTTCATGCTTTGAAGATCAAGTATGCAAAGTTTCATCAAGGTCGGAATTAAACTGTTGATTTATATTAAACATAAAGAAACCCACCCGCAGACATTCCTCTTTGTCTGTCAGGTTGTCTGGAAAGTTCTTCCGGATTGAATTTTTATTCCGAAAGCAAAAAATATGTACAAAATGATTGAATTATTGAGGATAGTATTCTTTTTCTAACTTGATGATATTCTCCCAAAGTTTTGGGTTGTTTTCAATTCACTACGCAAAGAACCCTAGTTCCCTGAACCCTAGGAACAAATCATACTCTTCTATGCAGTCTTCTGCACTTTTAAAAATTTCACCCCGAAGATGGAGTGGAGAGAAAAGGTAGTTGTCGGAGGGTGCTAGGTCAGGGCTATATGGGGGGGTGAGGCATGATATCCCATTCGAGTTCTTGCAAGGTCCAGGAGGTGGCAGTGGTTGTGTGCGGGTGAGCGCTGTCTTGATGGAACAGAATCGGCTTTCTTCTGAACACGTTTCGGTGATTGCTATTGATGGATTGTTGAACAAATACTCAAGAAACAGAATTGTTAGCGCACGCGTCAAGAATTCGGAAGAATCTTTCCGGGCAACCTGATATATCGAGACTAGCAATCACCCGGCGTTGCCCGATACAATTACAGTTGCAGGTAAACAGAACAAACTCAAGAAGTTAAATAATATCTCAAATTGGTTTTCCGTAATTCTACAATTTCCTGCTCTAGAAATAGCTCCCGTTCTTCAGGTTTTTCCAACACCCGGATGATTTTTGTCTTCTCTGAGCAATACTTATGCTTTTCTTCAGTGCCATTTTCATGGATTTCAATTAACATGTAAATTGAACGATTATTAAATACCACAATGGAGTGTGCTTGTTGTTTTGAAGAGTCGACTTGATGTACGCTTTTATATCAGTTATGTTGTAAACTCTAGCCCGAGATCATTTGTTCAACTTTTTCAAAATACTCTGTTCAATGATTCCAAACCACACAAATGATCTGAGCATGTGTTGGGCAGTTGAAGGGAAATACGTGTATATCCTCGAGAGATACTGCTCCATCTATATTGTGATATACACATTGTTCTATTGCCAAGAGAATATATTTTAACTGCTCATTGTTATCAATTCTATGTTCTATTGCCAAGGCAACAATGTTCTATTCCTGCTGTAGACGAAGTTCATGTCCGACGCCCGGATAAATTTTGTCTTCTCTGACGAATACTCATTCATTTCTTCGGTAGCATTTCGATAGATGTTAATTAACATGTATACGTCCAAGGATTATTATAGAGCATAGTACAGTCTATTATAGAATAGGGAAGATAAGTAAAACTAGAGTGCTCACGGCCATAGGAAAACGCCAGTTACTGAGCAGAAACCGGAAGTTCAGAGCAGCCATCTTGCCACAGGCAAAAAGAAGCATTGGACTCATTAGAGCCACTTAGGAGCGAGCAGAAATGTGGAAAAATGTGTAAACTTTTCGGAAACAAACGACTAAAATGGATTAAATGGACCTAAATGAAGGAACAAATTGACTAAAACAATTTTGTTCCAGCATCAATAAAATTTTTTATTTGTGTCCCTTCTTTCATGTTTGTATACATATAAAGTTGTAATTATTGTATATACTTTCAAAGTGTTGGTTGGTTTATTAGAATGATCTACTAAGGACATTTTGCACCTTTTATACAAGTTATATCTGTAGGCACCCCGGGAAAATCAAAAACGTCCATGCCCACGGCGGGATTCGAACTCACGACCAGGCTGACTCGAGAACTATAGTGTCACGCCCTAGCCCTCTTGGTCACCTGGCCAGCTTCAATATTGTATACTAGAAGAGTTACCCGGCGTTGCCCGGGATAATTACACTTGCACAAAATTTTCCTTTCTTTGTTGGTCATGAGATATATATTGTTGATCCCTGCCTTGTGTTGGTGCATTGCGTGTTGATACCATTGTTGATACAAACATTTCCTTGCATTGTTGGTCATGAGAAATTTCTCATTAATATGCCCTGCCATAACCATGAATATCGATTTTTTATCGATATTTATTATTTTTCCGAAATCTGAGGTAGACAGTGACCTTCCTCATGCTTTGAAGGTCATGTATGCTAAATTTTATCAAGATCGGAATAAAACTGTAGATTTGTATAAAAAACGTACAGACACACCCACCCACCCACAAACATCCTTCTTTATATATATAGATAGACTAGCAAAGGTACCCGGCGTTGCCCGGGATAATTACACTTGGATGTAAACAGAACAATCTCAAAAAATTAAATTAAATTTTGCAATATCTTAAAAATAAACACATGAAAATGCTTAGAATTAATACAGTAAAAATTCTGAATGAAAATTCGAAAAAAATCTTTTTAAAGGCTCACAATGGCTGGACCTCTCCAAGGATGCCACTGCTAGTCTAAATAATTTCTTACTCACATAATTTTACCTCAGATGTATACTTAGTGTTGTTGCAATTTCCACTCTTCTCTCGATGTGTTGAAGTAAAACTTGGGCATTCATCACTTTGTACAGTGTAGCGGTCGCCGATTCTTCTATTTACTTGCTTCCCATTTGCTCAATACATCACAGAGCTAAAGGAGTGCTTCCTCTGTCGTCTTTCCACTCTTTCTCAATAGTCTGCTAACTCTCCATTATCTCCAGTTACTGATCATTTTTAAAGATTTTCAAGAAATTGTTAAGTACTAAGAACTCTCTTTTCTAAGAAAAGCCTGAATAACAGGAATTCTATGCATTGTTACAAATTGAAACTTATCCATATTACATCATCATTTAATGTTCATTGTTATAATTCTTGGAAAGATTGCTTTAACATTACATCATCATTCTGTGCTCATTGTTATTGGTGAATTGCGCGTTGATACCATTCTTGATGCGAACACAATGGGCCTATTGTTGCACAAACTTTGCCTTGCATTGTTGGTCATGAGATATATATTGTTGGTTCATGCAGTGTATTTGTGAATTGCGTGCTGATACCATTGTTGATACCTGTTGTTGTACAAACTTTACCTTGCATTGTTGGTCATGAGATATTTCTCATTAATATGCCTTGCTATAACCATGAATATCGATTTTTTATCGATATTTATTATTTTTTCGAAATCTGAGGTAGACAGTGACCTTCCTCATGCTTTGAAGGTCATGTATGCGAAATTTTATCAAGATCGGAATAAAACTGTAGATTTGTATAAAAACATACAAACAGACCCACCCACCCACCCACACACAAACATCCTTCTTTATATATATAGATTTAAGATTTAACGCACATATTGTAGGTGTCTTATACGTGTACATGCATCATAACAAATGTAATACTTTGTATAATGTTATTCTACTTTGCATTTTTATTGCTGCTAACTGCAATAAACTAATCAATTGTGTATAGAACTTTGAGTGGAAAATTCTATATCTAGTACAATAAAAAATTTTTATATCTGCTAGAATTGGTTAACTGATCAATCCAATTGTTAGACATAACTTACACATGATAAGGTTTTTTTGAAGGATAATTATTTAAATAAGAGTGCCAGTAGTCAGACCTATAATGCCGCAGTATATAATATGTTATACATATCTAAATTTTGTACAAGTTCCCCAGGTGAATTAATAACTTCAAAGTAGATTGATGCTTTCTTAAGCTTTTGCCAGTGGCAAGACGGCGGAATGTGGCGCCATCCATAAATAGGTCATGCGCGCCCTGTGGTACACTATGCATGTTGATTTGAAGAGTTGAATTGATGTATGATTTATTATCGGTTATGTCGTCAACTGTCGCCCGAGCGAAGGGACTGCTTCCTCTATCGTCTTTCCACTCTTTCTCAATGGTCTGTTAACTCTCTATTATTTACAGTTACTGATAATTTTTAAAGGTTTTCAGGAAAATGTTAAGTTCTGAGAATAATCAATTCCAAGAAAAACCCGAACAACAGAAATTCTATGCATTGTTACAAATTTAACCTTATTTTTAAATCACTAATTTTGCCTTGCATTGCTGTTCATGAGATATTTCTTAATAATATGCCCTGCCATCATCATGAATATCGATGTACTATCGATATTTATTATTTTTTTCGAAATCTGAGGTAGACAGTGACCTTCCTCATGCTTTGAAGATCAAATGTGCAAAATGTTATAGGAAATAAATTATAGATATATATATAAAACAAAGAAACAAACCCAAAAACAATCATTCTTCTTTATATATATAGAATAATAGCAAAGCACTCGGGATAGTCCAATTTGGAAGTAAACAGTACAACCTCAAGAAGTTAAATTATAGCTTAAAATTGGTTTTCAGTAATTCTACAATTTCCTGCTATCGAATTCCCCAATGTTCAGTTGTTTCCGACATCAAGATAACTTTCTGTTTCTGACAAATACTCGTTCTTTTCTTCAGTGGCATTTCTTTAGATATGAATTAAAACGCATCTTTCGAACGATTATTAAACAGCACGATACGGTTCGCTTATTTATTTAAAGAGACGAGTTGAAGTATGCTTTTTTTTCGGTTATGTCCTAAACTGTCACTGGAGACTGACGGTGTCCTCATATATCCAAAGGTCTGAAAATATAAACAAAGGAAGTTGCCATCTGGAAGGTTCTGCACTGTTCATGAGGTATAAACACAAAATCGTCTGAATTTTTGTTAGGGATATCAAGGGTGAGACGTATATTGCTTTGCCTCCCTATGTACTATATAGTGGTCTTATACTGATTTCCTGCTCATTGTTAATAAATCTTGGAAAATAATCTTCTATTACCAAGGCAACAAAACTTTGGTTGGTGTGATCTAGCTGTTGCCAATGTAAAAGAACATTCTATTATTGCATCTTCTTGAAAATATTGTTGCAGCATCACGACAACGGTGTTATTGGCAACTATATTTCCCCGGCGTTGATGTGGAAATATATAGCAACAATAACTTCCACAATAACTCTCTTCTTCTGTGGCAGTGGATGTACATGATCGTATCTGTCTGTGTGCTCTGAAGTCTCAAAAATATTAATTTGCTCTTCCACTACTTGGTAATCTGTTGTTGCAATTGCTCTCTGCTCTCGATATTTGAAGCAAAACTTGGGCATTTATCACTTTGTGTGATCTAGCAATCGCCATTTCTTCTGTTGACACGCCCACCATTTGCACAGTTGCAGCAGTGTGCTGGCGAAACCAATACAGCACGGAGCGAAAGGACGGCTTACTCTGTCGTCTTTCCACTCTTTATTCATAGCCTTGTAACTCTGTTTAGTTAGTGCTCATGTTTAAAGATTTTCAAAAAAATGTTAACTTCTGAGAAATATCAATTCTAAAAAAAGTCCGAACAACATAAATTCTATGCATTATTACAAATTTAATCCTGTTTATAGAGCACAAACTTTGCCCTGCATTGTTGTTCATAAGATATACAAATATTGTTGGTCCGTGCATAGCGTTGGTGAATTTTGTGTTGATACCATTGTTGATATCTATTATTGGCACAAACAGTGCCTGCTATTGTTGGTCATGAGATACCTCTTATTTATATGCCCTGCCGTCGTCATGAATATCGATTTATTATCGATAATAATTATTTTTCGGTATTTGAGGTAGACATAGACCTTCCTCAGGCTTTCACGATCATGTGTGCAAATTTCATCAGGATCAGAATAAAACAGTAGATTGTATAAGAAACAAACCCACAAACCCACAAAAATTATTAAAGCCGAGGTATAGCCATTAGGCTGAGGAAAAAACTTCACTTTAACTTTTCTTTGGTTTCTGTTCCCTTCTCTGTCTTTTCTGTCGTCCCGAGCAACGCTAGAATAAAAAAAACTTTCTCTTTGTTCTTCCCGAATTGACTGCTGCCTTGGTTGTTGATCATTTTCTTGCAATAGTCAGGTGGGATTGTTCCGTAGGCAAGGAAATAGAGAGGCCTCAACCAACACCTCCTAAAGAGAAAGCCTTTTCACAGAAATGCCACACTTCGTTACATCATCTAAGTAGGGCATTGTTATCATATTTCTACCAATAATAAGCCTTGAAATTGCATTTCTTATGGTGATGTAACCATGTATGACGGTTTTCATGCAGAGGATTTCTCTTTAGAGGTGTTACCTCAACCAACACCACCTAAAGAAAAAGCCTGAGCCCGGAAACGTCATACATTGTTAAAACGTCATAGGCAGTCATCTTTAATCGCATTTCTACCAATAATAAGCCCTAAATTATGACTAGGTATGACGATGTAACAACGCCTGAGCGCGAAAATTTCATACATTGTTACATCATCATAAAAAGTCATCTATAATCGCATTTCTACCAATAATTAGCCCTAAATTATGACTTCGTATCATGATGTAACAATGTATGACGTTTCCGCGCTCAGGCTTTCTCTTTAGGTGATGCTGCCTCTACGCGGAAAAGTCACCTGATCATAGCTGTCCAGCCAATAATCTAACCTTCATTGTTTTCAACAAAAGAAAAAAATTGATTGTTAAAATGCAAGATGAAAAGAATGAAGGTTATATTGTTACTTGTACTCGTATGGTCAGGGGTTATTTTTCCGTTGGCTACGGGGCTGTTCATATCGACATCATACGAACCTCCAGCTGAAAAATTAGGAGCAAGCAGAAAGGTGAGTTTTAGATCAAGGGGTGCAGAAAAATTCTTTGGGACGACCTAAACTATTGGGCGTTACTCAATGCGCGTGTCTCCCTTGAGTTTCCTAAGATACGGCCTTGAAAATGGTGAAAGTTCGTGTATTAGGAAATGAAAGAGAAAGAACGAGTATTTATCAGAGAAACTCTGCAGCTCCAAGAAAAAAAGCTATCCGGGCCTCAGAAACATCTGAATTGGTGATGAAGATAAATGTCATTTAATCAGAGGTTTGTCAACACAAGAAGAGGAGGTGACGCGCGAGAAATGCATGGTAAATGTTTATAATCTTCTTACCGTGCTTCTGCTCACCCATACACTCTTTGACTGTCCACTTTTCAAATACTCCTAGAAGGTGGCGAACGGTTTTGAGGAATTGCATGATACATCAAAGAAACGTCTCCGCATTAGAAATATGAGCTGCATAAATTGATTTAGCTGGAATGGAAATTGTCCTATCCTACCTTAACACCTTTCATAGTAGATATCAAACAATGCATCTCGAATAAAAATTTCTGTAGCGCTATCATGTGTAGAACACGCTTCTTTTTAAGTGTAGGGTCATAACTGTAGCAAGTATGAAAGACTGTTCTGAAGAAAGTCCGTGTAGACATAAGTTGTAAGACGTGCAGGGAGAACACATAGGCTTACCAGATAGTCATCTACGGTTTTCAAAACTCATTAATCTTACTTAGCACGATTTATACCATGAGCATTTTCATCCGTCCACAAATTTTACTTATGAAACTTCCATCTCTTCTAAAGATTGCTTCATCTGTAATCAAAACTGTCGAGACAAACAACGGATTGCCAACTTGTGCTACATACCATCAGCTAAAGTTTTCCCGTGGTGGCTGGATGGCAGCAAAACACTGCATATGATACGGATAGAGGAAATGCTCGTGAAGTACAGTCCATGCGGTACTGAGTTGTACCATATGCTTCGATCAATTATCATGTGCTCATATCTACGTCGTCTTCGACAGCAAATAGAATGTATTCTTCCTGGTAAGGCATGTGAGGCACTCCTCATCTTCCTCATCCATGGTTTGTGCGATTAAGGATCCTGTCTCAGCAACGTGATGATAAACAGCAATAAACGAGGGATAATTCAGCTGCTTTTGGTTATGGAACGCTAATCTGATATGCACTACAATATCGAAAGTCATGGGGCACCATCACTTTAATAGAAACACTCAAAATTATACATACTACCTTGTTGGTCCACCTTTTGCTGTTTTCACAGCTTCTACTCTCTGGGGCATACTGTCCACAAGTTTTTGATACGTTTCGACAGGTAATTTTCGCCATTCTGCCATAAATGTCTTGGACAGTTCGGTCGCGGATTTCGGGCGTTCCGTACAAGCGCGCAGTCGACGTTCCAACACATCGCACAGAAGTTCGATCGGGTTCAGATCGAGGCTCTTGGCAGGCCAGTCTAGTTCTCGAACCCCCTTTTCATTAAACCAGTGCCTACAGCCCTTGCTTTATGGCAAGGTGCGTTATCGTGCTGAAACAGAAAAGGGCCATTGCCAAAGTGCTGCCAGAGAGATAGGAGTGCTGCATTGTCCAGAATGTCTTGGTAACCCTCTGCGTTTAGATGTCCGTCCACAGAAACGATGCACCCAATCCATACCATGAAAAGCACCCCCACATCATCACCGACCCTCCGCCGAACTTCACCGTGGGCACAACACAGCTTGGCAGATAACGTTCGCCGGGCGTTCGCCATACCCAAACCCATCCATCTGATTGCCAGATGGTGTAGCAGGACAAAACACCCCATTCAACAACTCGCCATTGAACCAAAGTCCAATGTCACCGCTCTTTGCACCATTGCAATCTCTTCGCTGTGCTGCTGGTGCTGATTTGAAGTTTGTGGGCTGCTGCTCTGCCATAAAAACCCATTGCATGCAGTTCCCTGCGAACAGTCAGTGTGCTCACAGTTGTTCCCGTCGACTCTGTATACGATATTGTCACTCCATCAAGCGATGTTTGACTCTTTGCAGTGACCACTTTACGAAGAGCCTTTCGGTCTCTGACCGACATGATCTTGGGTCTTCCAGTTCTAGGCGGAACACTTGTGGTGCCCTTCTCTTTCCATGCCCGGATGACGTTGTGAGCGGTCGATTTCGGGATGTTGAAGAGGGTTGACGTCTCACTAACAGTTTTTCCTGCGAGATGGCATCCAACAATTGTACCTCTTTGGAAGTCTGAAAGCTCTTTTCTTTGAGGCATTCTTACAGCATTCATGCAAGCATCATCTCATAATAGCATACTCTCTGTTATGTAGTGCTGGGAAGAATGCCAACAGTGAAATTGCAAAGGAATGTCTCATTTACATTCAAATCAGGGCTTTTGATATGGTAGTGTAGACGTGCAGCCTCGCCTCCATTACCATTGGTATTGTTGTACATAAAAATCATATCCTCCTGCTCAAGAAATGGATATCCTGACATGGTTAAACGGAACACTTGTTAAGTTAATAAAATTAAAACGTTGAACACAGAGTAAGCAGAAATGTACTCAAATGACAAATGTAAGTAAGTCTCTATAGCAACGCAGCGCCATCTGATTGGTTACAAACTTCTATTGATGGATTGTACCTTATTCCAGTTGAACGTAAACTTTCATTAATGCTTGTTTTCGGATATATGTTTAAATGGACTATATTTCTTGTTTTCGTGTAGGAAATTCTCCCTGAAAGTAAGTAAACTTATTTTGATAGAACCTGTACAGCATGTAACTTACGGAACAAAAAGTAAACATACCACAACAGAACAGAAAGATTTACTTTATTTTAATAAATGATAATAAAATTCAAATTACATATTAATTTAATACATTTAGTTATAAGAACATTCTCTGAAAGCTTAAATACAGTAGATATAGTGATTGATAAATTCTTAATTCCATATTTGACATTTAATATATGGATGCATGGGCGAACCGGGTTGGCAGTTGAAGTCTTTAGCAAAATTGATATTGTTTGACACCATTCCTAAAAGTCTAAGAGAAAATGAACAACCTGAATTAAAACTAATTTTTGAAATCTTCAAATAACAAATATAATATTCTACCTTATCTAAACCATACAGCTAATAATACCATTGTATAAGTAGAAAGATTTGGAGCATTTATTTAAAGTTTTAATTATGCTATGATTTTAGTTATAAGTTATTTCTAATTGGCATCTGCGCACTAGACAATCATACTTTCTGTATTCCAATAACTCGTTCTCGATATTTCATTTCTTACAAAAACATTCGTGGCAAGAAATGATTCTTTTGAAGAACATAGGCTAAAAACCAATACTATAAAAAATAACAAAGATTTATAAATAACAATAAGATTCATAAACAGCACAGACCGTTATTCTTGAATGAAGTTTTCTTATTGTTATGGTTTTTACAGAGGTTGAGACAAAAGTAGTGGCCGATCACCGCGCAAACTTCTAAATGGACACCACACAGGAACCACTCATTGCTAATCTTCAAAGGAGAGTCCATCATGTTCGATGGTCTTCGTCCAACGGTCAGCCAGTTGGCGATGCCCTCGCGAAACCACACCACCAGTTTCTGGGCGAAAAAGTCACGCACGGCGTCTTCAACCTCACTGATATTGGCGAAGCGCCCTCCACGCAGGAAGTGCACCATGGACTGGAAGAGATGAAAGTCGGAGGGTGCCAGGTCGGAGCTATATGCCGTATGTGGCAGAAGCTCGATGCCTTCCAAGTCTTGCAACTTAAACGATGTTCTTCGCGCACGTTGTTGTGGTTGCGAAGGCGTCAGCTCGTGGGGCACAACTCGGCAGATCCTCTTGACTTTTCCCATGGCATGCAGATGTCGAACCACACTTGATTGTGATGGCCCGATATCCGTTGCTAGTCCACGGGTGGTGCTGCCCGGGTTGGCTTTCACTTGTTACCGTAGGGCTGTGTTGTGACGTTCCGGGTAAATGGAAGTCACGTTTGTCCTATGAAGGGGTGTAGGAAGTAGTTTTGTGTTAGTGTTTTGTTTTGAAAGAGAAATTTGTGTGTCGTTTTTTTTTGTTTTGTGTTGAAGTGTAAATGCATATGAAACAATGTTGTGATGCTTAATTGTTGTGTGGCTTTTTTGTTGGCGATCGTAATCAATGCTCGGTTGGAGGGGCTATTTGGGATTTAAAATGTTTGAGTCGA
>JAHWFO010045083.1:1924080-1969592 GCA_023313115.1 Rhysida immarginata | reverse complement strand
GCGGGGTGTCCTTGAGCTTTTATTGCGGGGGTGGGGGGAGCGTTTCAGTGTCATCCACTTCTTTGGGTCTTCCGTTCCTTGGTGCATCCTGCAGGCTCCTGTCTCCAGAAGAAAAGCGGGATAATTACCGTTGTGCTGTCCGTTCCTTGAACACATCCTGACCATCCACCCTGCAAATTCCGGCAGTTGCTGCTCGCGCAATGGTCCCCTTTTTCCAATAGTGACGAAGGAGCCCGCGTATCACCAATTTTTCTGCTATATTTTTATAGTGGCTGACGCAGGTGGCACAATGTCTATGGCATTCTATTTCGTACTAACGTTTCTTCCCACTCTTCTCTGATGATAAACTGCGATACAAGATTGTGGTAATTTGTCTTCGCTCAGAATTCGTCAAACTCTAACCCCCCCTCCGGAGTCGGCCACTACTTTTGACTCAACGTCTGTAGTGTGCTGAAACCGAATCTGCTTTTAGATTTTTTCTATCTACTCACGTTTCCAAATTATACACAGAGAGGCTGCAATGTAAAAATAATGGGTGTGACACATGGCCTATAAAAACAAATGGCCATCGAGTTCAAACGAAAAATAAATTTAATATTTCTAGCTCTCGCAAAGGCGAGAACTCCATTATAAAATGGCGTTGCATGTTTAATCGGCCCAAATAAAGCACTATATAAATAAAATATGGTCAATCATTGTTGTCGTCTTCATTCCTATTTTATTCCTATTTTTTTGTAATGATTACTTTATATTTTGTACAAAATTCAAATTTCCAGATTGAAAACTTCCTTTTTGACAAAAGTTAGATGGGAATATGCTTCGGAAATTTGAATTTGCAGCAAAACAAGACCAAACATCATATGAAGTAGGAACCAAAATGGATGCCTGCAACAATGAATTGTCCACGTTTCTTCGTACAGTACTTTAGCTCAACTTTGCATGCAGCGCCACACTATCGGGAGCTAGAAACTTTATAGCAGGATGAACGTCATTTCTAATGCCAGCCAATAGACGTTAACGGTAAGTAAATCGCTTAGTTATTCCATGAAAGCATCCGCTTTCGTTTTCGAAACGTTGTTTTCGTATTTATATTTAGATTCCATTTTCGTTTTTTTTTAAATAGATAAATGAAATTAATAAATGAATAAATTAAAAAATGACGTAGAATAGTCGATTTGAAAGCAATTTGTTTTATATTAGGACTTTTAATAGGCTTTCCACGTTTCAACAATATCTCCGCCTTTACTATAGTAGAACAAGTGCATCATGGGTAAACCCCAAACAAAGCAAATTGATGAGAAGGCTTACTGCGCATGTCAAAAAGATCGTTCAACGTACGTAGCGGCAGCTATAGTTTCATTTTCAATTTCAATATAGCCGGAATTGAATTGGGTTAGAATTTGATGACATAAAAGTGCTGAATTTAGTACAGTCCAGGCTGTCTAAGACGGTCTTCCAAGGGCGACATGAATAGGGTCCTTTATAAAATTAGTCCTTTTTAGGAATAACGGTCTTGACTGTTATAACGTATATCAGTCAAGACTGTTATAAATAATCACGAGCTATTGACACTCGTAAGGAATGGTAAATCCCCGATAGGGAATCCCAATGGGGAATCCCCAACATAAATGAAATGATCTTTAATATTTTTTCCATCAAAACTTTAAATTCTTGAATGATAATTAATTTAAATTTAAAGATTACAATAAATAGCATCGCTTGCTTTTATAATACATGGCTACTAAATGTTTTCGAAGAAGAAAAAAAAGGAAAATTGCAATACCGCCACTGACTACGAGAATAAAATTGCAGATACTGAAAAATGAGTTTATTTAAAAAGAAAAAAAAAACATTTTTATATTAAATTGTGGATTAAGTTAAATTTATAACATAATCCAAAATTTAATATAAAAATGCCTTTAAAATTTTAGTATGAAAAGAAAAAATTATATGTAAAAATCGTTCATTAATGAGCAATGATGCCTTGATCGAGAGTATGTTCCTCACGAACAAGGTCCATTAACGAACGTAAAGTCCGTTAAGGAGATTACCGTGCTGTCTTTGGACCACATTTTTTGGTCCTTTATAAGGTTGTGACTGTTATAAGGAGTCTGTTATAGGCATACAATTTAACATGGGAAAGCCTATTCCCAAATCCGGGCGACATAATTTTCGACCGTTATAATTTTAGTCCGTCTTGGAGGAGACCGTCTTAGACAGCCTAGACTGTATATATTTCGACATTTTTTGAAAAATTGAGAGGAACAAAATTTGGTGTTCTTGGTATTGTTTCCATCAATAAAATTAGTAGAGTTACAATACAAAAATAAGGCAACAGAGTTTCTGACTATTTCGCAATTTATTTCCGGATAATTCATGGTTATATACTTCATTATCGACAATCAAACAAGGAAGTGTAGAATTTGTTCAGGTATGACAAAGAAGTGATTTCTCAAAGCTTACCTTTCGGAGTAAATAACAAAAGAATTATACTGAGATATTCAAAAAGCCTGACAAACCCGTAAGGTCTTCCACATTATGAAAAAACAAGAAATTTCACTTTTCAAGGAAGGTATAGGAAAGTAGTGGAAGCCCTGAGATCATCTATTTTTACCCTTTTATCTGCACTTTTTAACCGCCCTCCTAGATCATTTTAATTGGAACATTGATTTTCTCGAATGTAGTATTCAGAAAATGTAGAAAGTAATCTAACTTCTTTAGTTTCTCATCACTTCCGAGCGAATGATATATCACAAGTCGTGTGTGGCCATAGTTCCACAGACGAAGTGACTGCCACCCCCACAACTCCGCCCCCATTGGGACAATTTGGCCCAAACCACATGTATATTTGAATCTGCTTACCCAATTTCACTCTTTTACCTACGTAAATATACATAGATCTGTTGGTCTCCTGTAATTCTCACTCCAGAAATTCCAATCCCAGTGGATTACCTTAAAATCTTGAATTCACGTCGGGTATTCAAATACACGCCGGACTCAAAAGTCGGGTGGGGTGTAAAAAATAGATTAAACGCCGGGTCACAAATAACCATACTTACTTTACAGGACTTGCTTTATATTCATCTCTTCCAGGTTCATCGGCCATGTCATGCTGGCAGAGATATATTGCGCGATTCTATGCGGAATTCAGAAATCATTACCTTGCAAGAGATCGAAGATGATGAAGAACTTTGTAATAATGAGGCAGCTAACTACAGTGATTCCGAACCAGAAGATCATATTATCAAATTATTAATTTTTAGTTTTACTAAAAAAATTTTTTTATTAAATTGCAATTCAAAAAAAACTTTGACTGATTTATTGCAGGGTGCCTAGCGACCAGGAACACCGGGAAAAGTCAAAGAATTTTTTGTAACCAGGAAAAGTCAGGGAATTTTACAAAATAAGCAAAAAATGCGAAATTAAAACGAAAAATTGGTCAGGGAACATTACATGATCAACCGCAAAAAGTCAGGGAATTATATGCAATCGTTTTAGGACACCTTATTAGATACCCGGTTATTGGGAATAGCTTTTAATGCCTGGACTCAAATAAACGCCGGGTCTTGATTAATCGCCGGGGCGGGGGGTTCCGGAACATTGAAATAAATAAACGCCCGGGCGTGTATTCAAGATTTTACGTTAATCAAAAACAAATTAAATAGTATAGTTGCCCATAGTAAGCTCTACTCCAAATGCCACTTCTACCTCAAAAATACGGAAATATTGAAGAGAACGGACAGATGGACGGATGGACAGACCAATAAGTAGATCCTTTCTTCTGCTACTAAATAAAAGATAAGATTGACTACCTTCGGAAGAATGGGGAGGAAGTGTTATCACATTTTCTAATAATTCGGGATGGAAACTTTGCCAATGTCTTCAAAGTTGACATCAAGAATATGCCCCGGCTTTCTTTACTTCGTATTTCACTTAATTTCTTTTGAGTTTTCCAGTATTCAAGTCCCCAAGTCTTTATCATGGAAATTCATTGTCTGCACCATACTCTTTAGTAGGTGTGTGAAGTGAAGGAAACTTACGAATTGGTCATTCCATCTAGCGTCGCGAAGCTCTTTTACCTCTTCTTGGACTCTTCGTTTTACCTGTTGTATTTGGTTTTTAGCCAACGTACACGATAGGAGTGCCATAAACTTGTTTATTTCTGCATTCAGGCGTTAGATTCCTGAAGTTAGCACGAGTCGAAGAGGAAGTTTATTTTACAATGGATAGTCATTTTTGTCAGTAGCATTATCTACACGCCCATTGATGTCATCAACACATTGATCGATGTCTTCCATACAGTTTGCCCTGGCGAGACAGCAGTCATGGTCCTTGAGAAGAGTTCCAGTCTTGCTGATGTTTGATTTCTTTTCTGACATTGATGTCAACATTGTCATCAACACCACAGACTTCTGGTAAAAGAAAGGTTATTAATCGAATCGTGAAGATGTATGACTTGAAGAAACCCTTTATAAACGAGATGTCCAGGACGTCACTATTAGGAGAATGACACAACGCTTCCTGTAAAGAAATCTTTGGCACTGATACGTCATATGTTTTTACATTATCAAGTCGACCAAATGTAGGACTTATTATTGGTACAAATACGATTAACAAAAGACGTACTATGATGACGTAAGAATGTATTAGGTTTCAGTGCAGATATTATCTATATGTAGAAGGCGTAGTAGTAGGCTTCCTCCAAGAGTGGTCTAGCAGGCATGATGTCATCTTTTACATGTATAAATCTGTAGAGAATGATACCGTTGTATTTCTGCGTTGTTTGGAGTTCATCGAGCTCGCTAACATTGAGAGAAAGTTTGTATGAATTGTAGAACGCTAAGAACTTCACTTCACCAAGGGCGCGGTCATTGATGATGACGGAGGCCGATTCTATTTCTGCATAAGATATGGAGACCATTTCGTGGTGTTTAATTTACTTCTTGATGATTATCGCAGCGCCACAAGAAGCACGTCTTGCATTGTTTGGAGTCATTCAATCTTTGTGGTGCACACAATGACCAGGTAGCTTGAGGTCTTGGCTTGCCTTGATGTGCGTTTTACTAGAGGAAAATGATATCAATTTCCTATTTCAACAGATTGTTATGAATCTCCATATACGTGCGGGGAATCCATGCCACGCACACAAGTTCGTCAGGTTTGCGAGAAAATTAAATCTGCGCCAGAGACTTCTTCCTTGTGAATGATAAGGAGGATAATAGGTGAAGTGAGAAACGTGGTTAATCAGGTATGCACGGAAATTAATCCTAATGCCAAGGACCAGCACATAAAAAATTGTGAGAGCTCGGTGAGCTATCACTTTGTATTAATTATCTGTTTTCACTATAAGAGGTTATTTTATTACAGCTTTGATTATGTTATTTAAGTTAATATAATGAATTGTTGTAATGGATTTAAAAATTCCATATTTGAAACTGACAAGTAAATGGGAATGCTGTTTTCTGTGAAAACCAGCAGAGGATGAGAGGCACTTGTAAAAGGAAGCTGGGGAGGAAGGCGAAATAAGAACAAAGATATAGAAGTTACGCAATGGAGGTCATGGCATAAAAAGGGTCCTCACCTATGTGTGTAATAGTGAACAAAAATTAAGCTCTAATGTCCTTGTAGATGAGAGGTCCCCTCCGTTTTTGTTGATTATTTGAAGTGGCAAATGAACAGGGGCCGTATGGAAGGCCTGAAGATATTTTTGGCAACAGTGTAAAATTGCAAAGGGTGGTTATCATATGTTAATGAAGAATTCTTTTATGATTTTGGAACTTCAACTAAGCATACAGAAGTGAAGACAATTGTTTTGTGAAGGGCCCGAAGCTCAGTTAGGTAATTGGCCCTCTTTAACTTTGATTGCACATTGAGATAATTGGAATGAGAAACATTTTGAATAATGAATTGTTTATTATATTATTCAAAATCGGAGGTAACCTCTAATCCACAAGAAGATTGGAAACACCGGATATGTATGTCGCTATACCAAGTAGCCATCTCAGGAATGAGAGACAAAAGTCAACTAAAAAAATAAACCCTTAAAAGTAGGGAATATGTAGGGAAAAAAAGAGGAGGGGCAATTGAAAATAATACCTCCCATTGGTTAAGCGGAAAGGAAATAACGACTATTAGACAAGATAAACAGTGGGCCAATAAAATAAGAGGAAATACCTTGTCAAAAGGGGGAAGGGAAGTAAAGTAAAAATAACAAGGAAAATAAATATTCTAAAAATCTTATGTGGATAATGCCGATGATTAACTTAAGAATAAAATAAAAACTCTTTTTCTACAACGAAACAGGAATTGAACAAACATAAAAAGAAAAAGACATAAAATAAAATGAGAAAAAACAACCTGAGTTTATAAGCGCTTTTCGAAAGCTTTACTTTCATCATTCTGCAGCCAAGGAGCATCTCGAGGGAACTTGAGAAAACTGACTTGGAATCGACAATCGATAATAGAACAGTGAAGTGTACATTTCTTCAGATGGGACGAAAGCAGCGCTTTCACAAGCATGGAACCAGAATAAATTCCAAATGAAATACACTGAGATAGAAGAAACCAACCCAAGTGGTCTTCCTTATTAAACAAAAAAGCAAATAGGATTGACGATTGTCAGAAACAAAATACAAACGAAATGAAAATGCAAAGTGAAAGAAGATTTTCACATCTTCCAGTAGTCCAGGAAAGAGACGTTGCTGTTGTCTTCAAAGTTGATGTCAAGAATGTGCCTTGGTTTTCGATACTTCATATGCCACTTCATATGTATTGATTTCTTCAGTATTCCAGTCACTAGGTCATTGTCATGAATCTGTGACATGTGATGTCAGTGTTTAATTTTATTATTTTTTTTTTGGTTGCCATTATTTTTCATAATTTTTTTTTTTAGTAAGTAATCTAAAGTTTTTTTATGTTTTACAATGAATATGATTTTTTTGTTGCCATGTTTTTAATAATAATATACAATTTTTTTAACGATCTTTTAAAATTCATCGGCAACAATAAGTTTCCTTTTTGGGTTAGCATTGTTGGGTGAGAGGGAATTCCCAGAATCTCAGTGATGCTGGCTCAATAGGAATGTTGATTGTTACGTTTAAATAGTTTTTTTAATTGAAAAAAAAAAAATATTTTGTAAATAAGGAAAGAGAGAGAAATAACCTCTGCCATGAGGAAGGAAGGTGACTTCCAAGGGTGTAGTAAACAACATGGCAGTTAGGCTTTGTTTTTGAGTTAGCTTAACGTTTACTAATGTTTTTAATGTTCTCTTCCCTCATCTAAACAAAAGTCAAGCTCAGTAATATTTTCCGAAAAAGCAGTAAACAGTATAAAGACTACTGGAACCAGACTTTTGTTGTCAAGAGCGACATGGATCGTTTAAAGAACGGTAACGATGTTTAGGCCGATGTTCGATAGTAGCCAAGATCCATCTTCCCCTACGTGTGTTGTAGTGAAGCAGCAATAACCAACTATCATCAGAGTGGGGCGTTAGGAAGAGAAGATTGGTGAGTGTCGTAATAGTTAATGCTTGACGGGACCCTGGGAACGTTGATGAAATAAATTCATATATTCGAACAATTGAACTGGCGAATATGGCCCAATTGGAAGAATAGACGCTAGGCTGAGGAATTAGACATTAAATATGAACTCAGTTTTACATGAACTGAAGGGATATATTCCTTATGGAATCCCATTTGTGTTTGAAAACTTAATTATTCTGTACTAATTAGAAATATATGTCTGAGTGTAAGGTGGCACAAGGGATCCGCTGTTGATAATTAAGTTGGAAATGGTATAGATGATATTGTTTGGCATTTTTAGCACTGGTCCAAGAAAAGAGTAGAAATAATAGGAATAGCGATTGTTGGTCTTACTTGACAGGAAGGGTTAATGTGGCCTCCCTTCTAATTGTTAAAAAAAAAAGGTGCACTCGACGTGTTCATGTACGTCAAAAGTCCGGGATATGTCAAAGAGGACACAATCTCATCCCATTAATAGGCTCTGAGGTACCAGTGTTATGCATACACTAGTAATAACGATATCATCTATTTCACGAGCGACCCTTGCAAAGCCACAGGCAGATCAGTAGTGAAGGTGCACTGCCAAGGGGACGAGGACTGTATTAAGTATAGGTTACAGATTAATTTAGCAGGGGCCCCTAATAAATATAATGTCTGTTTTGTTGGTAGTAATATGGTAATAAATAAATAATGGCAACATAACTCTTCATGGAATTGGTATTTATTTCAAAATGTGTCGCGGCTAAATCCGCAACAGGTCCCAAGAACCCGTGATCGTGTCAAGGTGAGTGAGAAGGTTACATTTTGGAAACCCCATTATAATAGAACTTCCCCACCCCCCCTTGACACGTCACAAATCTTCATCTTTTGAACCATAATCAAAAGGCAGTCCTGTATAAAGGAGGACTATCTGTAGAAGCAGATGGAGTGAACAATAGTCATTCCAGAATGTTACCCTGAGGACCATTGCCCAGCCTGGTAGACGGACTGTGAAAAACCAATCTATCCACTCAGATCTAGATATAGTCCACATCGGAACGTTTATACAGGACCTCCTGTATAATTAACTTGGAATCGACAATTGATCAGTGAAGTATACATTTTTTCAGATGGGAATACATCCGCTCTGACTTGGAATCGACAATCGACAATCGAACAGTGAAGTGTACATTTGTTAGGATGGGACGAAAATAGCGCTTTCACAAAGGTCATCTAACCAGAATAAAGTCCAAATGAAACTTTTGAGGTAGTCAAGAAGCCTAACCAACCAAGCGGTCCTCCATATTATACAAAAGGGAAATAAGATTGACGATTGTCAGAAAGAAAATGCAAATAAAGTAAAAAATACAAAGAGAAAAAAGATTATCACATCTTCCAGTAGTCCAGGAAAGAGACGTTGGTAATATTTTCAAAATTGAGGTCAAGAACGTGCCTCGGTTTACGATACTTCGTATGCCAGTTCATATTCAATGAGTTCTTCAGTATCCCATTCACAAGTGTATTGTCGTGAGTCTTCATCTTCTGTATCATAATCAAAAGGAGATCCTGTATAAACTTTCCGATATGGGCCATGTTTAAATCCAAGTGGATGGACTGGTTTTTCACTGTCCTTTTGTCCAGCTGGGCAATGGTCCTCAGGGTAACATTCTGGAATGACTGTAGTTCACTCCATCTGGTTTTACAGATAGTCGCCCACGCAGGCATGCCACAGAGGAGTATGGTTTAAATAATCGATTTGTTCAGAAGTAGCTTGTTTTCAATGCTGAGGGCGCTGTTGCGACCCATGAGAGCTATGATACTGTACTTAGCCCTCTTCGCTTTGTTCAGAGCATAGGACATATGCTGGTTCCATGAGAGTCTTGAGTCAATGATAACTCCCAGATACTTGTAGTTGTCCACCCAGTCCAGTTTCTTATTGAACAGAACAAGAGAATTTGGGGGACGCTTGAGCCTTGCACTTTCCGACGTTAAAGTTCAACTACCAGCAGTTAAACCAGTCTTCGAAACTGCTTCAAGGCACACTGCAGCCTAGTGATAACGTGAGCCTGCTAGTTTGCCTATGTCAAAATGGCAGTATTATCCGCAAAAATATACAGCTTAAAATTATCGGGTGTCGGGAATTCAATACAAAGTAATAAAATATCACAGGCCCGAGGCGTTTACAACACGGGGCGTGGAAAGATTTTCTCCAACTTTGGCTTGATACGATCGGCCGTCAAGAAAGGATTTCACCAACATAATCAAATCGGCAGGTAACCCGTCTGTGATCATTTTGTAGGCCACACCTAGTCAAAAGCTTTACTGACATCGAGAAATACCACCCCACAGTACCTGGAGAGGTTCAGGGGGGTGCTCAGGTCTTCAACAAGCCTCCATATCTGCATCACACAAGAGTGGGCAGCACGGTAAAATATTATAATGGAACTCCAAGCTCAAATGGAACGACCAAGTTCAATATGCGCTCAACAAGGCCAAGAAAGCGAAGTTCAGCTTGATCGCGCTCCTGGGGCGAATTAGCGCTCTTGGAATGGATAACAAACTAAGTTATTCCAATGTCATTTGCTTTGAAGTTTAACATTTTTTATTACAATTTTATTCGTTACTTGCTAAATGATAAATATATTATAACTATTTATTGACTAAATTCATAAATTATCTCCAAACTGCTCTTCCCGAAAAAGGTCATTTGCTAGAGAGTGGTCTTGGATTCTGACGAGAATCGTTTTCCCCAACACTTTGGACATCGAGGGTAGCAGGCTAATAGGCTCGGTAGCTCGCCGGAATTGCAGGATTTTGCCCCTGCTTGGGGATACTCAACACAATAGCTTGCTTCCAAGCCACAGGGAAGTAAGAAAATTTCCAGCAGACGTTATTGATATTAGTGAGATAGTCAATAAAGTTCTTCTGGAGATTTAAAAGGGCGTTATTACTCACCTTTTCTATTCCTGGAGCCGCCTTCTTTTTCAGTTAACTTATGATGGTGGCTACCTCTCCAGCCTCGATGCTGTTCTTCGTTAAATGCTGCGGGACTTCATCAAAGTTGACAATACCTTTTTCCACACGCTGAGACATGATTTGGCTCTCGGGCTTATCGTTGGTAGGAGTAACAAATTGCATTTCCAGTGAATCTGCAATGAATTGGGCCTTGTCCTGATCAGTTTGCACATAGTCACCTTGTGGTGTACGGAGTGGAGGAAGCATATCATTCTTCTTCTTCTGTAAAGCTCTGATCATACTCCAAATGGAATTGTCGCGAGCTGACAAGCTTTTGAATTTTTCATTCCATCTAGCATCGCGAAGCTCTTTTATATCCTCTTGGACTCTTCTCACTAGCTTGTTGTACTTGGTTTTGAGCCAAGGTTCACGATAGCATTGCAATAGTCTATGGGTCCTGTTTCTTTCCGCAATTAGGCATTGGATTCCAGGAGTGAGTTGGATTCGATGAGAAGGTTTATTCTCTGATGGATACTTCTAACTTTTATGGCACTGTTAATACATCTGGTGATGTCATCAACAAGTTGATCGATGTCCTCTGTACAGTAATAAACGTCGGGATGGCAGCTATAGTCCTTAAGAATATCTTTGTAGAGCTTCCAGTCTTGATGATGTACGAGTTCCTCTCGGACATTTATGCCTACATATTCAAAGTTCAATGCCACAGGCTTGTGGTCAGAAGAGAGGTCATCATTCGTGAAGATATTGTACAATTTGAAGAAACTCTTCAAGAGCGAGATATCCAAAACATCATTACTAAGGGAGTGGTCGCAGTAGTAGGTATACTCCACGGGTCCAGCAGCGATGATATCACCTCTACCTTGTATGTACCTGTAGAGAATCATGTCATTGTAATTCTGCGTTCTAGAGTTCCAGCTTGGGTGTTTGGCATTTAGGTCACCAGCCAGGACGACTGGAGTGTCACCACTGAGGAGTTCATCAAGCTCGCAAATGTCAAGATAATGTTTTGGCGAATTGTAAAACGCCACGAACTTCACTTCACCACAGGAGACGTTATTGAATGATGGAGGCTGATTCCATCCCTGCATAAGACTTGGATACTAATTCTTGGTATTGAATTCCCTTTAATGATGATCGCAGCGCCTCCAGATGCACATCTTGCAGCATTTGAAACCATTCGATCCTTACGGTATACACAATAGCCAGGTAGCTTGAAGTCTTGGCTTGGTTTGAGTTGAGTTTCACACAGGAAAGCAACGTCGATTTCTTGCTTTATCAGAAAGTTGGAAAATCGATACTGAAGTTCACCTTTGTTGATTACAGTATAACGTTGTGCAGCCGTACCAAAATTAGTTCGTCGTAAGGAGCCCACTCAACTGAGGGTAACTTTTGCCTAGATTAGAAAACAGATGAAAGATAAGTCCTAATTGCTTTTACATACCTGGTAGGTCGTTGACGTTGAGGCCTTTATCTTCCAACATAGACATAGCAGCAGCATAGGATTGGCCTGCTGTCAGTTTAGAACTAGGCATCCTTTGAACCTGGGGTATTTTGGATATTTCGTGTAGCTTGATGTGTGCTGTCGACCACATCTGATGCACTTTGGGGGGTCTTGTCCTTTGATCTTGGGGCAATTTCTTGACTGGTGCCCCTCTGCACATTAGCTACAACGAGGATCTTCCGTGCAGCCCATGGTTACGTGTCCGAAGTGCAGGCACTTGTAACACTGTAGTGGCTTCTTGTTCCCTCGAAGGCCTTCACTGATACTGCCAGCGGCCCAATACGTATTATGTTTTTTTAATGACTGGTTGTGTTCGGTGTTCGGGAGTAGAACCAAAACCATTGGCATATCAATGAATCCTTTGGCTTTCCTCAATCGAATTACCTTTTCCGAGAAGTAGTTGGCTCTTTTTAGGTCTTCTTGGAAATCATGGAGGTCATACGTAACATCCACATTGCGAATTACGTATTTCAAGACCTTCTCTGACTTCAGTTGATGATGCTGAATTTTTAAAATATTATCAGACTTAATTCCAGAGACTAACCTGTTGTGGGTCTCTTCATCTTCACATTTAACTTTGACGGTTTTACCTCTGCCCGTATGAACGGTGATTTTTTCCACTGGAACACGCTTCTCGAGCTCAGTTAAAATCGTCTTAAATGGTATGAGTCCGCACGATAATTGGCGGTACATACCTCTTTGTGATCCTATGGTCTTTATTAGCCGAGCGACCTTATACATTCTTGAGATTCCTCATTTTAGTCGCGCTAACGACTTCTTCGTTTACTCTGGAGACAGTCTTTAGGTTATCGATCCTTGTTCCTTTTCTGAATTTTTTATTAGCAACACCATTCCAGGGACTGCTGTCCACTTCTTCATCGGTTCCGTCAGATTGACTTCATCTGACTTGGAATAGAACAAGCTGAGTATTTATAACGAAGCCAATCAAGACAAAAATGTTTAAGTGAAATTTATTGATTGGGTAAGTGCATCGCCGATTTGATAAAAGGTGACTCGCTAATAGGGCCCCTATCTAAGTTGAGTAATAATTTTTTATCTGTTTTTTGAATGGCTTAGCTTTCGAAGGCGTCCAGAAGGTGTTTCTTTTTATTGACTCAATAAGTTTTACATTATTTAATAAGAATTCAAGTCCGGTATCTAAAGAGTGTTTGGCTATGGATGACTGATTCCCTCTACGATATCTTGTGTGGCTCATGTGTTCTTCAAATCTTGTTTCAATATTACGGAAAGTGTGTCCTTTGTACATCATGGGGCATTGGAACATCCGGCTTCGTATATTCCTGATTTCTGTAGTGGTGGAATCTGGTCCTTTGGTTTGAGTAATAAATGCCTGGTCTGGTTGGGATTGCTAAAAGATAACAAAATATCAAAAGAATTGAAAAATGAAGTGAAACGTTTTAATGAATTAATGATTTGTTGTAAGGTAAGGATATGACTCTCCCTGTATTTTTAGTCCGGTTGAGGGTAGTGATTTTCTCCATGAACTTCTTCAACTTCCTCTTCCTGACCAAATCCGTGATAGCACGTGTGCTACAGCCATTTTTAACTGCAATATTCTGGAAAATTATTTGAACTAATACCATGACTAGTGTCCAAAATGTGTTTCGCCATACTCGATCTCTCCGACCTGCCATATTTCACAGGAGCTAAATGCTCTTTCCACCATTTAATAATATTTCTAGAGCTCTGACGATCATATTTCTCCTCACAAAAATCATATTGAAATAGATAGATTCCAGACTTTTCCAGAGGTGTGATGGCATTTTTAGGATTTCCTAAGAGTACTTTCAAACTTTCCCACTTTTCAATGCAATCTTTTAATTGCATGCGCTATCAGTCTTTTTCAGGCCCTTAGTTAATTACAGATCACAGGCAATAGTAATAAATTTAGAGCATATGGTCTCTGCAGTTAAATCCTTTCTATTTAAAAAAGCATATGCCTATATCATATTAAAATCTGCAGCTATGACAAGGAAACCTCGTTCTCCAGACATTAAATTGACCTCAATTCTCTCCTCCGTGGCAAAAGCTATCTTCACTTACCTGCTACAAACTGAAACAAAATGTATTGTAACTTATTGAACCATAACTGCTACTTCAAATCTGCTTACAGTAATGAAATTGTCAGAAAATGCTGAGGTTATTTGATATATCACACAACTCCATTTCCATTTAATAAAAATTGACTTCGATTCAAAATGGGCGATTTTAAGAGGGTAGCCGTTTTCGATACATACCGTAAAAGATAGACCACCTCACCCATACATTATTAGAATATTCAGATTTCCCAAATCCTGCAAGGTTTTCAAAAAAACAAGGTGTACTGCGAATTTTAACTCACCCTGTATTTTCAAGATGATGCAATGATACTGTTCCATTGCATTCAGAGATATGTGTCTCCTTTCAGCTCCCTACGAAGTATGTGCTGGAGAGAGGCTCCAGTTTCCTTATGAGCGAGTTAAGCCTTACGAGTATTTGAAACGTTCAAAAGTAAAATAGTTTGTTTGATGAATTTCTTAGTGGTGGTGACTATTTAAGCTGAATAAAGACAACATTTATAGTTTTAGCTGCTGTGGGTATTTTCATTTGAAATTACACTCCCGAACATCAGTCCTGAACCCTTGGCGCCCTTCCCACCCATCAGCAATCTGTTGTCACGTGCTAAATTAGGAGGAGGGAAGTCACATTTTGGTGCTCAAACAGGGATATTCCATGTCAGTTGGGGTATCACATGGATCCGGTGGTAACGCTCATAACTTATATATATATATTTTTAAAAGTAGGATTTTATTTTATAATAATCTGTTATGCTCTCTTTATAGCAGTTCTTGTTTTATTGCATATTTTCTCACTTTTATTTAATTTGATGTGTATAGGTGCAGCGTTATTCAATTACTTTTACAAGTATTGTTGTTTTTGCTTAAATATTCTAAAACATTGTCGTTTTTGTTTTGTTGACGATCGCTGTTAGTGATTGTCATCGCACAACAGGTTTTGTCACTTTTGGGGAGAGGCTGACATTGTTTACTTGAATGATTTTCTGAGATGATTTTGTCAGCCTCCCCGTGTTGTATTGTTAGAGTTTAAAGTTTTGTTATTCGTTTTTTTTGTTCTGTTTCTGACTACCAATGATGTAGGTCCTTCAGAGAGGCTTCTGTCTCATTATGAGGGAGTTAAGCCTTATGCATATTTGAAACGTTCTAATCTAGTAAACATTGTGCGTTTGTGCGCTAACAAGCTGCTGCTGTTTATTACTGTGTTAATGCCGCTGATTTGCTGGTGAGAACGTAACCTTGTTTTCGACTTTGTTTAAAATACCAGTCATTTTGTCCCAGTAACGTTCTATAACCGTACGCCATCCATGGGAAGCCACCAAAAGAGTCTGTAGATGTCAGCTGAGCAATTGTCACGTGGATGTGCCGAGTTATGGAAAAGAAAGCAGAACCTATGGAAAATAATAAAAGATTTTATTTATTGCAAAATAAATTGACGAACGTAAAATAAAAAACGATAATAACAAAAGTCACTTCGATTTTTGTACAGTGGAAGCTGATTAGATAAAGTTCAATAGTCAATAGTTCAATGACATTCACTGCAATGTAGGGATAAAGAAACTGCTGAATTGCAATTGCCACAGATAAAGTTCCAAACGTATAATAAGTATTGCCACAAGAGTTCCCACTGAAATGTTGATGCTTACACTTGGGCGCCTCTACAAACGTTATCTTAGAAGAAATCAATTCTTCTATGATCCTCCTGGATTCGTGATAGATCACGCAGTTGTAGCCTTGTTCTCCTCTAGCTATTGTGGAAAATTAATTATAAGATCCATTGCATCGGGTGAGCTTCTTCCGATGAATCGTTATCTTTGTAGAAAATGCTCTGGAAGAAATTTATGATGTTTCAGAATGCTGATCAAAGAACTGCATGTTGGTAGAATACTGCGATGACTCTCGAAAATTAACACCAGATATGAGCATCGCCTGATGCGAAAAGACTATACTTGTATTTCATCGCAGAACAGGGAATATAATACACACCAATAAAAGTAGGCAAATATTGAAGAGTCGAGTACGGATTCACCACTTAAACACACACAGGTACTTGTGAAATCATTTCACAGCTTTAGGGTACACATTCATATGTAAACACTAATGAGTAACAGTAGACTGGTTGACTACTACACAAAATTACACTGTATTAGACCTGCTGAAGTGTTGCAGAAAAACACACACACTAAAACCACTTATGCAAGCTCTGGAATCATTTCCACCTCCTTGCCTTGCTCAAAAATAATTTTCACTCCACAAGAAAACTGTAACTCAACCAATGAGCGATGTGTCGTGGGGCTTTTTTAGCCTGACAAATCAACACCTCACGCCATTGAGATCAACAGCACTGCTCACAAAGCAAAAAAACACCAATGAAGTATAGGCTTTACTTCACAGTGCAAGGATAGTGCGACTTGTGTTTTTTATAAACGTAATAAAGGCTCATTACGACAATATCAGGAATTAGCACTGTAGCAAAATACACTGATTGGAAAAAAGTAATTGGACACCTCGTACAGTGCGTTTATTTATTGATAACAGCTATTATCCTAATATTGATAACAGCTAATATCCTGTCGGCCACCTTCTGGCTGCAATCACGGCGGCCACTCTCCAGGGCATGCTTTCCACAAGAGTACGTACGACCCCCACAGGAATCTCCCGCCAAGTGTCCCATACAGCCGTCCACAGTTCAGGTAGTGTTTTGGGGAGGGGGATACTACCCCTCAACCGACGCTTGACTTCATCCCACAGATGATCGATGCGATTCAGATCGGAGCTCTGGGCTGGCCACTGCATGTGTTCAACATTATTATCGGCACACAATTGCAGGGTAAAAATGAGCTGCAATATGTGGCCTGGCATTGTCATCTTGGTACAGGCTCTAGACCATAGGTTTGCCAAAGGGTTGGGAGAATGGAATTGTCCAGGAGGCAGTGTAGTCCGTAGCCCTCATGGTGCCTTCCACAATCACTACCTGGCCACTACAAATCCTTCTCCGCCAAACTTCACTGTTGGGATGATACACTCAGGAAGGAGCCGTTTTCCAGGAAAACACCACACACAAACTCTGCCATCCGATCGAAATAATGTGAAACGGGATTCATCGCTCCAGAGAACACGTTTCCAGTCCTCAACGGTCCAATCTATGCGTTCCCTGGCCCAGTGCAGTCTCTTCGTTTTGTTCGCCGGTGTGACTAGCAGCTTCTGGGCTGCTGCTCTGCCGTGAGAGCCCAGCATGTGGGCCTCCTTTTGGAGGGTCTTTGTGGATACGTGGCATCCAGATGCCAGCTGGAATTCTGCAGCACCCGACGGTCCCTGTCGGTCAATGCAGGTAGAAGACCAGGCCTTGGTGCATTCGTATAATGTCCATTGGTCCTATACTTCTTTAGCACATATTGCACTTTTGATTTCAGGTGGTTCTGGCTGCTGACAATCTCTCGTATGGATGCGCCTTGGAACGACATTCCAACCAGGACACCTCTTTCGAATTTTGTCAGCTCCGTCTGTCGCGTCATCATGCTTCAGTTAGAGTCAATGGTGTTTGATGACCATCTTTGCATTTCCATACAGTAGTGACACGTGTGGTAGCGGAAAGGTCCATTTTTTGCCAGTGGATGGGTGTCCAATTCCTATCTTTTAATCAGTGTAATATAGCTATACAATCCCAATACTAAATAAAGTACTTCACTTTAAGCACACACAGCAACAACCCTGGCACAGTAACTTTAACAATGAAAATGAGAAACGAGTTGCGGTGAACAACACTTAATTCAGTCTTGAGAAATTGGCTCTGAAATTTTGGACCAAAATACCGCTTCAAGCAATTTTATACATTCATATTTATTTTCAAAAACACTTTGAAAAGAGAGAGACACTCGCGTATACGGAGTTCCAGCGTATGTGCATAGATTTCCCGCAGAACTCAAAATGTCTTTCTAAAATACTCACAAATCATTAAATGGCCGAAAAAGAAAGTAAGTGAGACAGGATAAATCCTCCCGTTCCTCTTGAGCAATATGCACTCAAAGAAAAGGGATATATACCTATTACATCTTCCCCTTCGACAAGAACATCAGTGTCATGCCGAAAAAATCTTTGAAAAAGTGCGCAGCAAACAATTTTCGAAAGATAAATTGAAAAGGGAAAGAAAAATTCCGCGACCCGGATTCGAACCGGGGACCATGCCTATCGCTGGCACTTCTCTAACCATTACGGTTCATTCGAACTTTCAATGCTAATATATGGCATGTAATATATCAAACGACTTGGAATAAGGAGTCATGAATGAATATAACGTAAAATTAATGATAGTCCAAATTGGTTTCAAGTAAATTGGTTTAGTGGAACCATTATGGTTCATTGTAATTCGAATGTTAAAATGTGGCATGGAAATACCAAACGACTTGGAATGAAGTCTCATGAATGAATATAACGTTATATTAATCATAGTGTAAATTGGTTTCAAGTAACCTGGTTTAGTGGAACCATTATCTTTCAGTGGAACTTTCAATGCTAAAATATAGCATGTAATATATCAAATGACTTGGAATGAGGTGTCTTGAACGAATATAACTAAAAATTAATGATAGTCCAAATTGGTTTCTAGTAACCTAGTTTAGCGGAACCATTATGGTTCATTGGAACTTTAAATGCTAAAATATGGCACGTAATATATCACACAACTTGGAATGAAGTGTCATGAATGAATATAACGAGTAATTAATGAGAGTGGGAATTAGTCTATATGTACGTGTCCTAATCATTCCATTGGTACTGTTGGAACTTTCCATTTTAAGACATGGCATGTAATATATCAAACAGCTCGTAACGAAGTGCCATAAATGAATTTAATGAATAATTAATGATTGTGTAATTACTCTAGTAGTACATGTCCTTAACGTACCACATGGTACCATTGAAACTTTCCATTTTGTGATATGACATATAATATGGAACGTATTGAAAAGTAATGCCTCCATAGCTGAAACTTTTTTATTTTTAACCAATTTTCAAAATTTTTTTTGTATCTTATATTCACATATGTCCTCTAGGTAATGCACTATTCACTTTTCGACATAGTCCCCATCCCTTTCCATGCATTGCACCAATGCGTGACTAGTTCGGTAAACCTGTCGGAGACGAATTCCGAGGTTGTTTTTGACACCGGTATTGAATGGCAGTGTTTATCTCGCTGTCAGAAACAAATCATGTCCCTTAAAGGGCTCTTTCTTTGAACTTTCCATTTTAAGACACGGTATTTTAAGCCATTGCAAGTAGCTAATCGCTCGCTTCAACAGTACATGATTATGCGTTCGGTACATACCATAAAAGATAGACCACCTATAACACACCTTACTGGAATATTCAGATTTCCTAATTCCTGGAAGATTTTCGAAAACACAGGGTGTACTGCGACTTTTGAGTCACCCTGTAGTTCTGGAAAGGTTTTTCACAACCTGCCATGGATTTCCGCAGTTTGCAAGGGTTTTATGAATGAACTGTCCCCTCCCTTTTTCATGCAACAATATATATTTAAATTTTTAAATCCAACAATAATACTACCTACAACAATATGGCAATCCAACAATAACAATCAACAATCTTCTCTTACAATGAACAGTAATAAAATTACAAAAAATATGACATTAAGCAACGGATTTTATCATGGGGAATAACTTTGAAGTCACCCTATATAGCTAGTCAAATTTGGCAAAAAAGTCAAATTTGGCAAAAAAGTCAAATTTAGTCAGTGAAAAATTTACCTTACTTAACTAATGAGCGCGAAGCCGGGTATTACCGGGGCCATCGTGATCTTTTTTTTTCTTTAGCTTTTTTTCTTTCA
This sequence comes from Rhysida immarginata, assembly GCA_023313115.1. Taxonomy (NCBI): domain Eukaryota; kingdom Metazoa; phylum Arthropoda; class Chilopoda; order Scolopendromorpha; family Scolopendridae; genus Rhysida; species Rhysida immarginata. The sequence goes on along the minus strand of JAHWFO010045083.1, from coordinate 1,949,699 downwards.
CTTCGTGGCAAAGAAAAAAAACGTCACGATGGCCCTGGTATTACTCTAGTTGTTTCCTAAATTATCAAATTAAATATTTAAAACAAAGTTACGGTTGCATATTTTTATTATAACAGTCTGTTCAGTATCCCAAATGGGTATTAAGAAGCCCTCCTAAAGATAATGGGATCAAATCTATGCTAATTAATTTGGATAAAGGTAATATACATGTATATACATAGTTAAGCTACAAAACAAGCCTCGAAGAACGTATAAGGGTCGTACTAATGAAAACGAAAATTTGTGTGGAAAAAACAAAGATGAATTATAGGATAATAAGTTTTTGTTTTCAGCAACTGCGAAACCCCACATGCAAATTGAACAGTAGGTTGCAAGTTTGGCTTCACGTGAGAAAGAACGATAGCTTGTGCTTCAAAGCTCTGTGAGTGATCGCTTCGTCCAAACCACAAAACCCCCGAAAACATCAAAAGCAATCGTAAACTGGATGTGAAGGTGATGTTGACAGTGTTTTTTGATCGCAAAAGCCCGATATTACTGGACTTACTTGAAAAAGGCACCACAGTTATCGCAGAACGATATGGGGAAACATTGAAAGCAATGCACGCGGCCATCAAATGCAAGCGTCCTGGACTTTCTTACAGAAAGAATGCTTCTACTCCACGACAATGCGCATCCTCACACCTAGACTTCATCAACAAGTTTAACTAGGAAGCAAGGCAGCATCCACCTTACAGCCCTGACTTATCCCCATGTGACTTTCACGTGTTTGGGGATCTCAAGAAACATCTGAATGGCCGCAGGTATCAGTCGGGCGATGAAGTGTAGGAATAGTTCCACACTTCCAATAGAGCAATCGGTTCGACAAATGCCTCCCATTCCAATCAGAACCTAAATTTAGGTACTATGTGATTAATTTTGTGTATCCTATATATAAAATGTTAATATATCATAACTTATTTACACTTGTAATATAGAAAATCCCAATATTATTTATCATATATCACTATATAACACTATATATAGTCATTAACATAAAAATTATCTATAGATATTATTCAGTTAATGACAATATATCGTTATGAATACAGTTGCACAAGGAAAAAATAAAGTTTAAAGATAATCATTCATAGACAAAACATTACTTAAGTCCTTAGTCCAGAGAAGCTATATGGACTTCTCAAAATCTCAAGATTGTTGGACAAATACAATTCAATGAAAATGTAACTCAATGTTCACAGTTCATACATCCAAATACACTTATGGGATGTGAAACAAAAATCAAGTACACAATAAATCGATTCAAAAGTCAGAGTTCATAATACACTTCACTTGACACTGTTCCTTTAAATTTGAATTCATCGAAACTGTCGATTTCATCCTAGAAAATACCTGGCTCCTGGTGGTCTAATAAAAAGTCTTGTATTGCTCTAACTTCTGCATTAATGTCATTGCGGGATGTCTTCATCTTTTCAATTATCACATAAAGGACACTGGATCCAGATAATGGTGGCATAACGTCATCTATGGATCAGGTGGCGTCAACTGAGCTGATTGGATTAACTCCTTAGGTGGTTTCCATTCTCCACGCATGTGACATCTACAAAGAGCTAATTATTCATATTTCGGCCAGTTTTATATGTAAATGAAATCTTATCTATTGTTTCTCATGTCACTGTAAATTAATTTCAACCTTTCAGTATATCCCATAAATTATGTATTTTTTTCTCTCAAAATCAAATTCAATGTTCATGACATTTTTATAATATTTAATAATCATGTATGATAATATTTGTACAATCTATATCTATGGAAATAATTCAATACATATTTATTATTTTCAAATAGTTTTCATTTTCAAAAAAACTTATTATTGTGGACTAATAATTCTTTAAGCATAAGGCAATTGTTTATTTTACAGTAAGGTGTTAGATATTTTAGTTCATAATCTCTGCCCATATCATGGTTTAAACTGTTTGTTTGGAAAATTCATAATTATTAATGTCTGGATTACTAACAACAACTAGAACAATATTCTATGTTTCTCAAAGACTAGAATTCAAATTTCCATACTTTGACTTGTTTAACAATTAACTGTTTATCTCAGATTTACAAGGTTCAGGAATCTCTGCTTTCAATCTCCCTCTATAATCATGTATCTTCTCTATGCTGTATTTCTGCTTATTGGATCAAGTTGACAAACATATACTTTGAATTTTCAAAATAAAATTACAATAATTCAATAAAACTATTATTTCCCACATTAATTCTCATAAAGACTCCAGCTTAATTTTAAAAAATAGTAACTTTTTGACCTTCTAAACTGCATCATTACTTCAACCACCAAACAATCATTCAATGCATGACCAAGATTCAAATAATTCATTTTCAAGAAACACAAATGTTTTTGACTTCTTCATTAGTGAACTATACAAATATGTACTCTGAAAGTTAGGTTTAAAGTTAAGATATAACTAGCATTAGTAGTCAATACCTTTTTTCAGAATTTTATCTCGTTCCAACCACTTAGAGCACTTGAATCCTACAAACACAAGCAGTCTGTATACCAATAATTTTAATCTGAAGAATCTTGGTTTTGAGAATTTCAAAAAAATTTCTTAAAGAAAACAAAACAATACAAACTCAGTGAAAGAAATCTGTCCTTGCAGCTAAGGTAATGCAATATTCAATTATGAATAGGAAGCCTTCTTATGCATGCATGAATCCCTCCATGACCTTTAAAAGATTCAATGCAGCTTCAGTCGTTATGAGTGACATAGTTACTTCCTGTGGTTCAGGTGCTTTTGTTACCTGTGCTATTGCTGTGACCTCTGGCTCTGGGCATAACGCTTGCTGTGTTCCTACTGTTTCTGTACGTCTTGCTAGCACTTCTGGTTCTGATTGAAGAACTTCATTAGCATTATTTCTAGCTAACTCTTTAACTGCTCTTCGATCTCGTGCAGACGGTAATGTCCAGGGAACATGAGGGGTCTTCCTTGACTCCTTAAACAGTAACTGCGTCATGGAAGTGCATTTCCTGTTCTTCGTTCCTGATTTCCGTTTGGAACCTGTTGTGGCAGGGGTGGATTGTCGAGTGGTCTTTCCTCTTCATTTATTGCCAGTGGAAACCATATGTCCTCAGGATATGTCAAAAGTTCTTGTTCTTCATTTCCTTTAGGTTCAGCAGTAGGTTTAGATCAAGAATGTATCTCCTTACTACACGGTTCTGGGGCTTGGTTTCCAATTTTTGGTTTTAAACGAATTGCATGGACAAGCTTTTTCTTTCCTGTGTGCACTTTCTTTATTAAGAAGTTTACAGGAGAATACAGTGCTAAAATCTCATATGGACCTTCATATGTAGGGTGAAGCTTTTTGACGAGTCCCTTCTTAATTTGGGGGACTGCCAAATATAAAAAATCTCCCACTTTGAATGTATAGGGCTTATGCCTTTGATCATGAAACCTTTTCCGTTTGATGTATTGCTCCTCTCAAAACCTTTTAACTGTTTCTAGGACGTTTTTAATATGAGCTTCCACTTCATCCTGGTAATTTTCATCCAGAGCATAGTATGTTTTTCTTGGTGCAAAAATAATGTCAAATGGGAAAGTTGGATCTCGTCCAAAGAAGAGTAACAATGGACTTTCTCCGAACGAAGAATGAGGGGTCGTGTTATATGCAAATAAAATAAAAGAAAACCATTCTGACCAATTACGTTGATCCTTATTAACATAATGACGCAACATTTCAATGGGAGTTTTGTTAAGTTGTTCCCTGATTCCATTTCAAGAAGGGTGATAGGCGGTGGTGAATAGATGTTTGATTCCTAATATTTTACAAACTTCCTGCATCAGTTCTGATGTATAACTTGATCCTCTATCACTCAGTAGATTATAGGTATGCTGTACTTGTTAAATATGCAGGTGACTAATGCTCTTGCCACAGTTTGGGCAGTGTGATCAACTAAAGGGATATCTACTATAATGATCTGTTATTACTAAGATATACTTGTAATCTTCGTTGGATTTAGGAAATGGACCAATAATCTCCGAAGCAATTCTAAAAAATGGATTTTTTGCCATTGGAAAACCCATGAGTGGTTATTCCTTTCGCTTATGTCGCGGTTCTCGCAACTGACAATTTTCACATTCAGCATAATACTTAATGATATCTGACCTCATTGTTGGCCAATAATATCTTGGCTTCAACTTTCTCCACATTCTTTTAAACTTCAAATGTCCATTAGAAGGTAAATCATGATTCAGAAAAAGAAACTGATTACATAAGCTACTGGGCAAGACTAGTTGTTCCCATATTTCTTTATTATCTTGGGGGTATCTCCTGTGGTATAGTACTCCATCCTCATCAAGGAAAAAATTGTTAATTTTGTCAGGCCAATTACTCGAAGGTGGTTCCTCATTATCATCCTTCAAATAGTCGATGATTTCATTCCAAGGTGAGTCCCAAGTATTGCTCTCTGGCAATTTCCTGTTTACATATTATCGGTTCATAATCTGCTATCACTGAAATTGGGACTCGCGATAGTCCATCAGCATTTGTAATTGCTGTTCCTGATTTATGCTCAATTGTAAATTTAAATTCTTGCAGTGACAATGGCCACCTTGCCAATTTTAAAGATGGGTCTCTCAAATTAAACAGCCATTTCAGAGGTGTTTCGTCTGTTTTCAAAACAAAATCTGAACCATTTAATTAAACTCTAAACTATTTCAATGCATAAACCACTCCGAGACATTCTCGTTCTATAACAGATAAATTTTTCTCACTTTTCTTTAATAATCTACTTGCATGTGCTATGGGATGTTCTTTGCCATTCAATTTCTGCGATAAAACGGCTCCTAAAGCATGAGAACTTGCCTCAGTTGCTACTATGAACGGTTGATCAAAATCTGGGCTTTTTAATATGGGTGCGGATATTAGAAGTTGTTTTAAATTTTGGAATGCATTTTCTACATCAGGACTCCAATCAAATTTTCCATATTTTCTAGTGAGATTAGTTAAGGACCGGGCCATTGCACTAAAGGACTTGATATGACGTCTATAATAATTTGCTAATCTGAGAAATGATTGTGCTTCCTTAACAGTTTTTGGGTGTGCAAAATTTTGAACAGCTGAAATTTTGTCCGGGTCAGGAGCTATTCTCTGAGATACAAGATGTCCTAAGAATTTAACTTCTTTATTCAAAAATTGGCTTTTCCATGGTTTCACTTTTAAGTTGACTTTTCTCAATCGTTCGAATATTGCCTTCAGACTCATCAAATGTTGTTCAAATATCTCATTAAATGCCAAAAAATCATCCAAAAAAACTAATATATGATCTGTAAGCCGTCTAACGATAAAGTTTCTCAGTTCTCTGCCATAATGCTGGTGAATTATTTAATCCCATGGGGAGTCGTTTGAATTGATAGGTACCGTCTACAGTACAAAATCCTGTTTTTGGGCAATCTCAAATTTCGAGTTGAAAGTAACCCTGATTGGCATCAAGGACACTGAAAAATTTTGATTTTCCTAATTGCAACAATGATTCTGTTATGTATGGTAGTCGGAAAATGTCTGGAACAACAACCTTATTCAATTTTCGATAATCGACAATAAACCTATATGTGCCATCTTTTTTCTTAACAAGGAGTGCTGGTGCTGTTCAGGATGTCGAACTTCTTTCTATTACACCATGCTCTAATAATTTATTCACCATATCACTCATAATTCCTCGCTGTGAGTAAGGAATTCTATATGGTGCCTGAGCATTGGGAGGGGATGTGCCTGTGTCAATCTTATGACCTTGCTATTTATAACAGCCTACGTCATAATCATGCCAAGAAAATGTATCTGCATAAGTATATAACAATTTTTCTATAGCTTCCCTTTTTTCTCCTGTCAGATGGTCCAAATGAAATAATTTTAAAAAATTCTACCTTACTAATTTTGTGTTCTATACCTTCCTCCACTACATTATTTGACTCAACTAATTCTTCCTCTACTTCATACAATTCCCAATGATTTTTCCTTTATTCAATACTATATTATTTCCCAAATAATTCATTAAACAAATAGGAATAGTATTAGAATTAGAAATTTTGACCAAAACTTTAGCTCCTATTAAACCTGGTTCATTAATGTCCCTTGGCTCCAACACTGCAATTGGACTTTATGAGATTTGTTTATCAGACTTTCTTCAAATACAATTTCAGAATGAGCTGGAATAGTTACTTGCTTCTCACAATGCACTGGAACTGCATCAATGTACTCTCCAATATTTGCAATCTCATTATTACTTCTATTATTTTTTCTAACCACAGACTTATCAAATGGAATTTGGTTTACCTTGTCATACAATATACTCTTATTAAAATCTATAATAAATCCAAATTTTTGCAAACTGTCCCGTCCCATGATGGCATCATAATTAATATTTTGTTTTTGATCCCAAATATAGCATTTTAATAAATACTTGAAATCACCGAATTGAAATTTAATCGAATATGTTCCTTTTGAATAAAAATTGTGTCCTGTGACACTAATTAAACTGATGGGTGGTTCATTCACCTCAGAGATATCATAATCCATGGCCAACAATTTTTCTAACATGATCTCCTTCAATAGGGTGACCTTAGCTCTGCTATCTATGAGAAATGTTACTCTTAATGACCTGGCATATCCTGTTATCAGAACTTCATTTGCATCTGTAGATACAGTAGCAAGTAAACGAGTTGTTTGTTTATTTTCTGGCCTTGCACATTTTTTGTCTGCGTGCCTTTATTGATGCCAATTGATTGTGTTTATTATAATCCAAGATTATAATAATCGATTGTGTTTCCACTTTAACAGATGGTCCTTGCCCTGATTTGTATTTTGTGCAACAATTTCGCCAAATATGACCTCTCTTTTTCCAGTACCAACATAATATTCTTCTTTGTTTTCTACATTTTAAAATTTAATAATATGCCTAATTTGTTTACAAAATTAACAGCTTTTTTTTTATATCTATTGTATCCTGTCTTAGTGACCTCCTCTCTTTTTAAATCTAACAGCTCCTCTTCTCCTTGATCAATGAGAGTTTGAGTATTCACTTCCTCTATCCCTGTTCCTAATACATGAATTGTACACCTTTTCTTAGATAATTTTCTTTCTGTCTCCTCTGCCTCCTTTGCGTGCTCTACAGCTTCTTGAAAATTATTTGGCCTTCTAAATAATACAATTTCTTGCAATGCAGGTAATAAACCATCAATGAATTTCTCTTTAATCCGTTCCTCCATAATTTCTAGGGCAAAGGTTTTCCTGATTTGAGCCTCTGCACCATTTCCTTCCACTGGAATTTTTAATTTTTCCCCAAAAGCTCTAACTCTCATAGCAAACTCACTAACTGCCTGATTATCATTTTGGCAACATTCCCTAAATAAAAATTTAATTTCACTTTTGATATCTTTGTTAAATCGCTTCATCATCACCTGTTTAAAATTTTCATATTCATCAACATTTTCCATTGCCTTATCCTTTCTTCAGAAAAACAATGCCAGCCCTTAAATTTCAAGTTTTAACAATGGAAAATATCTTATTTTATCACCACTTGCCGATACCGGACTTAGAATTAAAATTTTTATCTATCAATCTTAAGTAACCACCTAAGTAACCTCCTAAGTAACCATCATATTATGTTCAAAAGTTTTTATTAGCACTAATTAAATTTCTTAAATTAATATCCATACCAAAATACAATTGAGTTTTAATCCAGAGAAATTCAATCAATTATTTGAATTTTGTATCAACTATTAATAAATTATGGTACCTCTTGATAATTTTTAGATGCACTTAAATCATGTATCCATTTTTATACAGTGAATGTGTAACCATCCCGTTAGACAACTAAACAACCTGATCCCTTAATAATTTAGAGATTATACTATTCATTTCTATGTAAGAAACATCTAAAGATTCTGTTTAACAAACCATACCCCTTACAAAACTCCATATTCCACGATATGCTATAATATGATACAATTTACAAAACTATTCTAAACAGTTCTATACTGAATATCTTGAACCTTTAAAAATCCTGTTTGGCTGCACCATTTTCATGTATGGGTTTTGTAGGGTCGAAAATATGGAATAGTTAATTTAAAATTTGGAATGAGTTTCTAAAGTGATAAAATACTAATTATTAATAATTTAGATTCAAGTGGGTTGACCCTCTTACATAAATTAAACATCCAACACAAGTCCGGCCAGTAGAAGCAAACTGGTGAAATTAAATAAACAATTAACCATCACCAAAATGAATGTAATATTAACAAAATATATTTATTATCAATGTAAAAAACAACAATGTAAATAGTGTAAATAAGTGAATTAAAGAATTAAAGAGATAATGCTGTCTGTTTGGGTACATGAATCAATTTAGTATGAAAGAATGATAATATTTAAAGTTATAATAAATTCTGATTAATGCTCTTCAATAACACTGAAATTGCAATATTTTTCTATTATCCAATAATTTTGTATAACCAAATGATTATTATAATAACTGTTAAAATCAACATTTAGTCCAATTATTCAATTTAATCAGATTACCAATTCTGATTTTGTAGAAGGAGTTGCTTAAGACTTATTTTAAATGTAAATAAATATTTCCAAATATACCTAAAATTTAGATGAAATATGTGTATCAATCAATATAGTAAACAATTATGTTCAACAAACAAATGTGCGTACTAATAAGTGTATGAAACTTGGCCTTATGGAATTCATTAGCAACTTATCTTATCAACTGCTCAACTCCGATAGGCTGTCCTTGGCTAATCTCCGAAGTAATGGGTTCTTGGGTCTCTCATCTGGTCTGGTACTGGGGTTCTTTATATTTTCATGTACAGGCCTCAGGATATGGTTGCAACCACATGCATGCAAACACAAGGGAAGATACCAACTGCATTCTATGGGACTTTAGATATATTTTCTAAGTGAGTTCTCCACTTTAACCTCTCATCAAAAAAAAGTCTTCGGGTTTTGAACCAAAAACAATAGTGTCCATTTAATGCATATAAAAGAAACAAAATTTTAAAGAAAGCATTTTGGATTTCTTACTCTGTGAACAGCAACTGTTCACAAAGTGAAGGCCTAATCAAAATCACATGAGTAGAACAATGTCTAACTCAGTTAGAAACTGTACCTCGTCTGATTTTCTGTCAAAAATATCTCTGCAACCACAAAATCATGCCTTATTTCAATAGCCAATCAGAAAAATTAATTTCTGATCATCAGATTCATTTGATCTGATTTCAAGTCATCTGAGTTTCAACTTTCCTCCTCCAAAGTGAAACACCAAACCTTTTTCCTCTTTGGTTCTAAAATGACTTGGCAACTTTCAGAGATTCTTTATAGAATAAAAAAAATAATTTCACAAATAATATTTTAATCTTTATAAATCTTTCTTTAGTCTGGGTTGCACTTTAGTCACTTATTTTTCTCAAATTTAGTTTCAACATAATGCAAATGCATATATAATCATTAATGCATAATTTCCATATCTCCACATTTCTAAATATAATTTTATTAAATATTTATAAAATTCTGCAACCTTACATCATGAATGTGACCGAAGATAAAAGGGATAAGAGGAATCTGAATGTAATTAAAAAAAGAATCAAATGAAGTTTTAGTCACAACTGTGGAGTAAATAATTTAACTGAATGTTTTTTTTAATATTTGTGTTTTATACTTTTGGTAAATATTTACAATATTTTAATTTTTGTATAAGTAATATTCACCATGTTTTGTTTTCAAAACAAAATGTTTTATTGAATTAATTACGTGTGGAATTGTTTTATTAATATTTTTTTAATAACTAAACTTGTTTTCACATAAAATAATTTTTTCCTCCAAAACACCATGAAAATTTTAGGGTCGGCTTAGATTCGAGCCAATATGGTATCTTATGTAATTGATAAAAAAAATGTAATGAATATTTCACTTTTTCATTTCTATAGAAACCACATATACTCAATAACAATAAGATATTTATTAATTTGTAATAATGTTTCATGGAAAAAATAAAGACTATTCTAAAAACATGGATTTTTCTCATTGAAAGACATATGGATTGAATTTCTCAAGTCTTTTATTTAGTACAACAAGTTTCATAAACATATCTTTAATGATGCCATTTAATTCTGCTCAAAATGATGATGTTGGACATAAGTACGATTTTGAGAAAGATGCTATAAAAGCTTTGAAACTGAATTCAGACAAAATACACACTTTATAAATGGTAAATAATTTTTATTTATATTAATGGGAAATATTTTGAACAAATAACATAGTAGTCTTTCCATTGTATTAAAATTAAATGTGTTATAATATGTATTGAGAATAGAGCATATTAGATTCCTGTTTTTTGTTGTTGTTTTCTACCAGTATATGCCATAAATGTGGCTTAATACCCTCTTGATCTGACTTATTCAATTTCAAAGAATCCATACAAGTATGTATTGCACATTAAAATTATATTAAATATGTCAAAGCACATATAGTAATTGAATAATTTGAACGGTCCATATCTTATACATATTTACAAATTATGTATTAATCCTTCACTGATTATTACTATGTGATTATGAAACTTTTGGAAAAATAAATACTAAACTCTTCACTGCTGCTTATTTGTACAAGTCAGAAAGAAAAATTTTAAAAGCTGATGATTTCTACTTAAGATTATAGACTTCTTAGAAGGTTTTAGAACACCCCAAAACCCTAATGAGATGAAAAAAATTGCTGAATGATGTCCTCAATACAACAATTAATATACAGTTAAGTTCCATAAATCTCCATAGATATTCTTTAATAGTCTAAAGGGGAGAGGCTTATTAATAGGTCAATTAATTAAATCCAGGGGAAAGCTTGTTATCATTTCATCAATAAAATATATTGAAATTTTAAAATATCAGACTTGGATTATGTCCATTTTATTAAATCCATGTAATAATCCATTACATTAAAATGCTCTTAATAAGAACCTTACAAAGGCATATGGAAATAATAACAATGTTATACAGTAGAACCTCGTTTTTACGAACTCGCATTTTACGAAATTCCGGATTTTACGAAGTAATTCTGAAATCCCGACCCCCTCCTGTTAATTTCCATATAATAAACTTTAAGTTTTTCAAAGAATTTTTACGACGAAATTCGGATTTTACGAAGTTAGAAGTTGCAATTGGTAGTAAAAAATTTTACTAAAAAAAAAGTGAAAATTTTTTGCGTGAGCGGTCTGTTGCATTTTTTTCGTCTGGTTGCATTTTGTTCATTTGGCTTATGTTATCACCGTCGTGATCGATGATTAACTGGATAGTTTCCGCCGTCACCAACAGAGGGAGCCATAAGTAATGCAGCTTAACGAAAGTGAAACTGAACTTGCAGTCCAGTGAAGTGAAAATGATAGCGAATTTGAAGGATTTGAAGAGTAGGAAATCCTGAAAAGTAAGCTGAATTTTCAATCTAAATTCTCCGAGTTTGTTAATATTGATGCGGATGTTTTAACTTTAAACGAAACTCCGTAACTCCGACGTTAAACGAAAACGAACTTTGCGAACTTATCAAAGATGGCGGCGAAGAAGAAAATGACAATGGCGAGAAATTGGAAAATACGACATTCAAAGCAACATCCTCACAAATTAAAAGCTCCTTAGAAACTCTAAAAAACTATCTGTATGCAACTAAAAATGTACCATTTGTTTTTGAATTTTCAAACTACTTAAATAATGCTATAACTTCAAATATGTATCAGACAACAATTCTTAACTACTGCCTATTAAAAGTTTACATGTTTTTTTTTTGTTTTTTTTTGGAGGGGGGGGGGAGGTTTGTTTTTTACGAACTTCGGATTTTACGAATAAATACCATTGGTCCCCTGAAGTTCGTAAAAACGAGGTTATACTGTATATCATATAACATATAGCAGACACATGTACCATTTAAATTATATTACCAAAATCACCAACTGTAATGTTTCCAAAACTAAGTACTTCAATTATTCTGTAAAAAAATTGAATATCATAGGGATATCTTTGACAATCCTCATTCTAACAGACGAAATCTTAGGGAACTTAATTTTTTTAAAAAGTTATTAAACTTAGTGCTTATAAGAAGGGTGTATATGCATGCTCAGGATGCTAAACAGGATATTTGCATTCTTTAGTAATTTCAGAAAACATCAATTTGCCAAAGTAGAAAAAGGTTTTGATAGATCATTTACATTACTAAATACAGTAGTACAAATATTACACAGCTGGTGGTTGTTAAATCTTATAAATATAGTAGAGTTTTAGCAAAAATAGTAGAAGTATTGTAAAATATTATTGAGAATACCACAATTCACTTATAATGTTGTTTTTTTTTCAAAACTTTTTAAGGATGAAATAAGTTCATCAAAAATCATAAAATAAGGAGAAATATTTCTTAGGCAAAAATTTAATTTTTGAAAGAAAACTTGAAACATCATATAAATATTAAATTTAAAATATCTGCATTTCATAGCATTAAATAAATCAGTATTTACAGGTAATCCTATCTTAAACTTTATCTGACATATGAAATACGAAAATTAAATACAAATCTTCTGAAAATTGAAAATGCCTTTTTGTCAATTAAATATAAAAAAATGGTTAAAAGTACAACAGTGGCTTGGGGAAGAAAGATGGAGGGAGTATTTCTCTCTTTTCCTCTCAGTGACTAGTTGAGGGAGGGGGGGGGAGTGTATAAACAAATACAAAAAAACATTTCGTAATGGCGCAGGTTATTGAGGAGTTTACAAATACTGCGCCACATGTGCTTTGTCTCGGATTTCAAAGCTAAAAAGGCTTGTAAGAATAATTTTCTTATTGTGTGAGGAAGAACAACCCAAATAAATTTCCAAACAAACTTAGGTTGCTCCCTCCGACCACAGCTAAGGGAAAAATTTATTTTCACTGGTTTGATTATGGAAACCTGCGTGGACTTACCTGTAGGCTGTTAGGCACTATACAAAACTAAAACAAGTGACATTAATAAAATAACCAAAAGCATTAACTAGAATATAACACAAGAACGTCATAAAAGACAAAATTTTAAGTGATATCACTATTATTCTTCTTTCTTTTTTTTCTGAATTTTTCAAAATTTTAATCTGGCAATTTGCATAATTAATTGGTACCAAGTCTAAGTTCATACAATCAATTAAAAGTCTCTAAATTTCGGTATGTCAGTCAAGTACCGGTTTAGGTAAATACTAATTATTAATTTCTAAAATCTTTAAAAATTAAGTCTCTCAATGTCAAACAATCATTTTTAATGCTCGTCTTTTCTATTAATCACTTATCGGGCTTTATCATTATCGGAAAATAGTCATCTGAGTTCGTTTTTTCCGTATCACACAAGGTAACTTTATCTTTTCTTTTCTCCTTTAGGTTAATAACAAACAGTTTGTTTTCTTTTATTTTTACTCGTTATTTTAATCTTTAATTCTTGAGTTTTCTTTTAAAATCTCCTTATAATTAATTAAACCACCAGTTAATTCTAACACGTTTTTATTCTTCTCCGTTTAGTTTTATTTTTCTCTTTTTTATTTCAGGGTTGTATCTAAAACACATATCAATTGATATCGTTCAAAGTGGTTCGTGTTTGAAAGGGCCAAGTTCTTCGAAAATATTTGTGTCGATTACGGATGGGCTGGGGAAGGTCAATTGTGGAATCGGGGGAAGAATTACATCGAATGGGGGGCGAGGAGGAATATCAAGCGCTTATACTATCATTCCAGGACATTGAAGGGAATGTTAGGAAGGGACGCCCACCCAAATTCCCGTTAACGAGAAAGGACTTACATCAGCAACTGGCTTCGTTATTTTCATCATGTCTCCATTAGGCATGAAAACCTCAGTGAAAAGGCCCCCAAAATAGTTGGCGACATTACTTGGTTTTCAGGTGTCGTCGATATCGTGCCAGAGTTCTGCGTCACTGAAGTACGAGAAAACCCTCGTCGTTCCTGGGTCGTGAGTCGGTCTGGTTTAAAGTCTCGCCAAAATAGGTTATCAACATTCGAATTTCGATATCTTTACTGTGAGTCAAAGAAATTCATTGTTAAAAATAAGTCACTCAACTTAGATATCGTGGGTTTTTTTCACTTCCTGGCAAAGGTCTTAACAGTAAAATCCTTGCCATAATGTAGGGTCAATGGGTTAGCTTCACCCGTCGTCATCGTTTGTTCCTACTTCTAGGCAAGTCGGACCATCAGCCCTATAAATCCTGCTGTTAATCCATCTCAATCGAAGGTATAATACCAACTCAACAATGCGTCGTCGATTCTGTTTTATCGTCACTTTCCATTGTCGAGAACATGCACATACAGTTTCATCGTCGATTAAAAGGGTAACAAACCACAATCGGGTCAAAGTAGGAAAGTTTGTGGAAGAAATTTATTCACATTATTTTAAAATTAATCGAAGCAAAATTTCAAGAATTTTTTGGAGCTTTTTTTAATAAACAGAAGGGGGTGGTCATAACAACACCCTAACCATCCGGTAGACCCATATTTCTTCCCTTCTGTGATCTGATTTATGCTTCTTCCGTGGTAAGGCTTTTCTCCATAATCAGTATGGAATCAGCTGCTGAACATCTGGCAAGAGGCTCGGGAGAATTAAAAACTTTGAAATAAACTCAGGCATGACTTTTCCTATATAGTTGGTTTTTATCAAAATACGAGGGTACCCCAGAAAATATTGCACCAAAATTTTGTTCTTCAACAGTTATTTTTTGAAGACAATGAAAATTATACACATGAAAGAATGATGTTTCTTCTACACTCCCTATTTTTCCACATAATTTCCGTCCCGTTCTATGGCCTTCCTCCAGCGAGACACATGGGAACATGTATGGCCTGTCTATACCAGTCCATATTCTGTTCACAAAGGCATGTTTTCACTGTTTGAATTACCTCTTCATCATCCTCAAAATGTCTTCCACGAATGGCTTTCTTCAATGGCCTAAACAAGTGAAATTCTAAGGGCACAAGGTCAGGGCTGTAGGGTGGATGGGGTAACACTGTCCAACCTGTTTCGTGATGTGTTCCAACGTTCTCAAATTTGTGAGAGGGCAGGCAATATCGTGTTGAAACAAACAATCAGCTGCTATGTTATGGTATTCAAGTCGCTGAATGTACTTCTTGAGTTTGGTTAATATGTTCACACACGCCTCATTCAGCTAAAGAAGTTGCTTTGAATTTTTTTTCTGTGGAGAGCGCAGATGATACTATTCCATCGATTGTCATTTTGTTTCGGGCTCAAAATGGTGCATCCAGGTTTCATCAGCTGTCACAATTCAGGACAAGATGGCTTCCCCCTCAGCTTCAAAACGTTGCAGCAACTCAGAAGAAATATTTTTTTCTAAGAGCTTTATGTTTCTCCGTAAGACAGCATGGAACCCATCATGAACACGTTTTTGTGTAATCAAGAGCATGGAAATTTCAATTATTCCCAACGTGAAGTGGCATATGAATTTGAAATTGAAAATTTCTCTGTGAGTAAAACTTATGAAATTACCGAGTACATGCGATGTAAGAGTGTTTTATGATCATTACCCACACTTCTTTTGCTCATTGACAGCTCCATCGCCAAATGCTGAGTCTTTCTCCATTGGTCCAGACACATGAGCACATCAGCACGCTGCATCTTGTCATGTGTGAAGGCGAGGTTGGCCGCCGCTACCGTGGCAAATCTTAGAGCTCTGCCGAACCGCTTTCTGATGGCCTCACCCTCTCTGCCTCGTGACTATTTGTACTTCGGTCGACTGCTTGCTCTATAATCTGGACATAAACGTTTGAGAATGTTACCAATCGTTTTTTAGTCCGCAGTGAGAAATTCAATGATGACTGCTGCTTAAAACATACATCACTTACTGATGCCATGTTGTTCTTTTGCTGCACGTATGCTATATGTCAGAAATAAACGGAAACTTTTCCAAAAACTTCAATGAATGCATATCCCATGTTTGGTATTTGTATCGTTGTGGTGCATTACTTTCTGGGTACCCTCGTATCTTTCTTTTATCTCCATTATTTTTGATTCTGATTTTCCAACATTGTCTTTTATTTCTAAACTTAATTTATTTATATATTGTTTTTTCTCTTTTTCCTTTAATTTTAACCTAAAATTTTAATTCCATTATTTCTTTCTTTAAAATAAAAAGTTCACAATGGCGCATTATCATTTCCTCGATTCATTATAGCACGGCTGTCCAAATCATGCCTGTCACCATAGTGCAGTATAAAAAGCCAAACAAACAAACCTCACAGCCAAAAGCCAACGAGATAGTCCAAGTCTCAGCACAGGAGTGGGTATAGTTTTTACTCTGCAGAGGACAATTCTACCGGACATCTAGAAAATTATCATATTAAATAAAGGAAATAAATTGTCACGTTAAAATGGAGGAAATATAATGTCACAGCCTCTTTTTTTACAGTGTCGAATTGACAATTAGCAACTGGACATTAAGGAACTGATCAACGTAATGTGCAATGGAGGGGAAGGAAGATTACCCGCGGACAGTTATCTTGGACAGCCCTGCATTAAAGGGCCCCAAAAATATCTTAACACTCCAGAGATGGCACGGGTGATTGTAACACGGGTGGTGGCACGCAGTCTGTGAGCCCGCATTTTGAAACTACTTTTTTTAATGTTCAAAAATGAAATTCATGTATGTTTTTTATCTATCACTTAATTTAGCTCATTAATAACAGAACACTTCAAAAAACTTTTCAATATTATCTAAAAAACGCAAGTTTTAGAAAGAAATTTTAAAACCCTTCTTTTTCTGTCAAAATTAGATATGGATATTACAGGAAAGGCATTTATAAAAATAAAATAGTTGAAAATTGATATTTTGCATTATTTTTACTTTTCATACATATATACTTTCTTACATAGAACAAAACCATTATAAAATAGAATAATAGCAATCATTTCTCAGAGGATAAAAATGCCTATTTTTGTTATAAAATAACTATAAATTAATTTTTCTCGATGTTCAAAAATTTTCAAAACTAGTATAAACGGAGGTTAAACATATATAATATTATATTTATAGAACAGTTTATTGCTCGTGAAATTCAGAAAACAGCATTGCGTTTAACTCCATATACTTGTTTTCAAATATAAGTTTCTAAGTAAGAAAATATTAATATATATACAGAAAACAAAATATATATCGGAAATCAACTGAAGGATATGTTAAAGTAATAAAAAATTAAAAAGATATTTGAAAAAATAAGTTTATGTCAATTTATTTTAGTAACTAAGGTGGTAGCACGCAGTCCCTGAGACCGCACATTCTATATATATGAATCTAAGGAAGAAATCTTGGTTTATGTCATACTGACTTCAAGAAGGCTCCGAGTTGGGAGAATATAGAAGACGTCTTTTGTTTTTTTTTAAATACAGAAATATTCAGAAAAATGTAGTGTTGCGGTCCTGAGACCGCACGCCATCTTTGGAGTGTTGAGCTCAAAAACTTAAGAAACTCAAGAAATTCAATAACTTGATTATGGCGATTATTCTGAATAATCCATGTCTTTCATCGGGACAGGCAGAAAAATGTTAGACTCTGGGAGGGAGACAGCCGCAGAAATTCGGGACCTTAGATCAGTCGTCGAGGGAGAAGATTATGAGTATGTTGGCTGACAAGAGAGTCCGATCACGAAGAGTCTGGTCGCCTGTGAAATACTTTTTGCCCCGAAAATATGATGGGTTATCTGATAGCACCTTTTGTGTTTCCCAATCCTTTTCAGAGTTTGTTCTATCTCATTATTGATGTCATTTTGATTGTTGTTTGGGGAAGGAAATGCTCTAGAATCTGCTAAATGTGTCCACTACTACAACGACATACCTGTTCCCAGTCTTCGTAAATGAAAGCAGACCAATAACATCCGCTGTCCAAAGTTTAAGAACCCAGGAATATTCTGCTCTTGTAATCTGGGTTGCGTATTTTAATTAATCAACTTGCATTACTGGCATACCTGGCCATGTTCTATATTATGATGCACCTGCAGCCCATAAAAACTTTTCCGAATCAGGATACACAGTGTACTTCCCCTGGGGTATATTAAATCAGGACATCGATGTCATGACTCAAAAAGGGATGCTTGCTGGTACCCCGCGATCATTGCGTTTCAATATGCCTGTTGTCGAGCTTCCATCGGCCTTCCAGTTTGTTATCCACTTCAGAGACTGTCTGTCACAATAGACGTCAAATTTCGTCCCATCAATGAACAGTGTGAAGGTCTCTATGGCGTGCAGCATGCCTGGGCACTATATAGCGCTACATGGAAGCACGTGGCATTGTCTGTCGTGGACTGGCATTAACATGCTACCCAGGGTAAGTTTTGAAGCTTATGTGTGGAACGCGAATGGCTGTGCGAAGTCCAGTTGAACGAGGATGGGAGGCGATGTTAAATAGCTCTTGACCTTTAGAAGAGCGTTTTCGCAGTACAAAGACTACACCAATTTAATTTCCTTGTGGGTTAGTCGAGGCAGCGACCAATTTACCGATAAAACTTAGAACTGCTTCCACATTCTTTGGTCACGGGTGCAGCAAGATTAGTTCCATGGTGCGAATGCTTCGATGTAGTCCTTTGTCATCTACCCAGTACACTTACGTTGGAAGAATAGTGATTTCTTAAGTTCACTTTGAGGTTAAACTGGAGCAGGTTACGAAATACATTACCGAGTGTGACCAGGTGATCCTCCCAATCCCTGCTTGCTACTGTGATGTCGTCAAGATTGGGGAAGCATTCTGGCTTGATGGAGGGGTTTCGCGAACTTGGTCCACAAGGGCTGGGATGGCGTTTTTAATGCCACACAGTATGACTCAGTTGCAGCAGGTCTCCATGCCAGGGGCTATGAAAGTTGTTTTTTTCCATAATTTGAGGCTCAGTTCGACATGCCATCAGGCATATCTCAGGTCCAATGTCGAAAAGACTTTAGCCCACTTAAATTCTGCAAGAATAGTTTCATGGGAATCATTGGTTTCCTCACCTCTTTTAGCTTGTGTGAATTTAGCACAAAGCGCGATTCTTTTCTTTTGTCGCACTGGACGAGAAAGTAGGGTAGCAGCCAAGGGGATTCACATCTGGGTGGCATTACCAGTGTCGATCACGTGCTGGTTACCTGGGAACTCTTTTGAAATCACTTCTTTGAAATTTTTATATTTTGAGATCCACTTCATTCAATGTTTGCCTCAGGGCTGGTGGTGAGATTGCATGATTTGTAGGGGTAGTGGGCGGATTTATGACCATAGTGGATCTCTGTGCCTTCAAGCAATCCAATCTCACAACAGCATGACAGCCACCATTCCAAGTAAAATTCAGGCCACAGCCTGCCATCAACCTGGGTTATTGGCTTGTAGATGCTATAAGCCGACTATCAGCTACTCTTACTTGTATTGGACAGGTGTGCATCACTTCGGTCCCATTTAGGTCTCTTGCCTTATCATCCTGGATTAATGATACATTCACCCCTGTATCTCCACTCTGCCGATGGAGAGCTCCAATTCCCATAGTTTCTCAAAGATCATGGAAATTTCAATTAAAAAGCTTGGACAACCTGGTAGTTGCACATATAAAAGTTTTGTTCTAACATAAAGACACGTAATTCAAATCTGATTTCTACCTACCGTGAATGAGGTCATTTTTTCCTGCTTATATTTACTGACCCTTTCAAGAAAAAAAAATTCTCGCGGGAATAGAAGTCTAAGCAAAAACTTTGTTCTTTTGGCTTGAGGGGATCTGTTATGGGTTTGCGTAATGTTTGTACTGTTTTTTAAAGTTTCCAGCTATCTGAGACTTGACTTACCTGCCTGGCAAGAATGCTTAATCACTGATATAGATGCGCTGACGTGTCGTTTGCCGAGCTCGTTCTTATCAAAATGGTTCGATTATGAAAACCTTATTAAATGCTAATAACAACACATATGGTAAAATTCGTTTACCAAAGAAATAAGAAGGTAATGCATTACTACTTATGAAACATACTACAGGCTTTGCAAAGAACCATAAATGATTTGATAATCTATGAAAATATTCGGACATGAAGGGTATAACTTTTATTGACCGTATTTTGAGATGATTGTGTTCTTCCTCTGGAAGAAAGGAACATGAGCACTGCATGGTGAAAGCTGATAATTAAATTCTTATCCTTTTCCATAACTGACAACGTATCAGTTCAAAGTATGTCCATGTTTTATTATTTTTTCCTGAAACAATGTATGTGTAATATTTCAGATAACATTAACTGTTGGCCTGTACGCTTCAATTGTTGCCATAGGCTCAGGAACTCACTCAAACAATAGTTTATTGCCCTTTACAGCTATTATTGCGCTATGTGCCTTTTAAAGCTTGACATTTTGATTTTTCATTCTATTTCAGTTTACCTGTCACAAAGATTTAGCAGAGTAACCTAACAAGACGAGGGAATGATATGATAAGGTTAGAAAAAATATTTTATTGTCTTTATTAAAATATTTTTCTTAAATAAACTAAATGTAATTCAAAGTTCTTGAAATCAAATAAATAAAGTTTTTGCAGTGAAAGTAATTTTAACTTTAATCAAAGTTCAAATAAATAAAAATTACGTCTCTGGTAAGTACATTAATAGTTCAGGTACGCATCGTCAATCTCGGTCAGGTAAGTATGAGTCGATAAAGTCTCTTCAAGGTGACGTAATCCAGTAATGACGTAAACAGGTAAGCTGGTTGGATGTAAGAGCGGATGGTTCCCTTGTCGTCTCCAGTTAACAAGGCCTCGCCTTGGCTAGACGACGGAAGCTTGCTGAGATTGCGGAGGTTGCTGAAGAGGAACGAAGTCATAGCTGCGAACAATAATACACACAGGATGCTGTATCTGAACTGGCAGATGCCTCATTAGAGAAACACACACAATTAACTTAGAGGCTTTGATGTAAACGAGCATACAACTACTGATGCTCGACTGTTAAGAAATAGCACACAACTATTTACTGACACTGTTGCCACTGAAGCTGGCCATCAATATAGAACATGGGATGCAAATCACAAATATCAATCATTCTACTCGAAGCACTTATCACTGAAAGATGCTGAGACACACTCATAAATTCATAGACATACATATGAATAAATCTAGATTAAGCATCGCGTTAGGATAAATAATATTTCACGTGAGACACACATCACTGTAATAACAGCTGATGGATGCTGAGACACATTCATAAATTCATAGACACACATATGAATAAATCAAGCTTAAGCATCACCTTAGGATAAATAAATAATATTACACGTGAGACACACATCACTGTAATAACCAAGAATGATGATCACTAGAGCACACAGCAAAACACAATAACGGCCAATCTGTCGTTTTCTAGACGATTCGCCGTTTATGCCATATCACGACGTTAAGCATAAACTATGCCCCATGTTCAAATTCATGAACATGGATATTAACACCTCTTTACAAAAGCAGACACACACACTTCGTAATTACACAAAAGTTAACGGAGCATGTCCTCGATGAGTTGACGAAATACGAGCTGAGTAACACTCAGTAAATCCGCCTCGCATGCGTCTGTTGCTTAATTTCACTAATATCGAACAGTGTCCATTGGTATTCTCATAAAACCCCCAATTTCATTCGTGAAGAACCCTCTCAATGAAAAAGGGAAGACACCAACTACTTCCTCTGCGACAAGAAATTATGTCGTACACAAATAACGATTTATATAGTTCGTTTTGCAAGGAGGAAATTTGCAGGATAATTACAGATAGGCATTCGGTGGCAATGGAGGTGCTCACCTCTTTTAAAAACTACATAAAAGACGGCCTACCATAATTAGGAATTAGTCCCCGACAAAACGAAATGAATTCGGCATGCTCTGGACTCCTTCCATTCGCCACTGCCTCATCTCTAGGTAACAGGTAGTTCAGCCGCCTGCTTTCTGGTATCGTCTGGAGATCGCTTCTTGTCGAAATCTTGGAGAAGAGCCGCTATGCCCTGTACGGAATTAGTCCTCCATTTCTCGTCCACTGTCTGTTGACCAAGAGCTGCCTGACAATGTCTGAAATGCTGCCACTTTGCTCGGTCGTGTCCCTCACCGACCTTATTCTCCTTCTCCTCGTTGACTTCGCCGTTGCCACAGGAATTGCCTGGCTCCGTTGAGAAACGCTTCTTCTGGCATTTACATTCTCATGTGATCGGTCATGGTGGCTTGCGCACTGGCTTTTGATTTTCCTTAAGACGAAATCAGCTCGGTCGCCCCGTACGTACTTTCGCCTCCGTTTCCAAACACTCTCTCCTTCTCGTGCTCCTCTCGTCTTTCCTCGAGAACTTTTTGGGATGACGTAAATCTTGAAATCGGCGTCATCCTCGTCGTCGCTCTTTCCTTTTGCTCGCCTCTGATGCTGCGAAAATCCACGTGACATTACCTGTCCTCAAACATCTCGTTTTCCCTTCGTGTCTTTTTTTATCTCTCGAGCTGCCAAAGTTTGTTGTTTATTACGACGGGTGAATTTGTTAGATTCTTCTCACCAACGAGCTGGAAGAAATTTCTTTAGGGTAAATAGCAATTCGCTTCTATGTTATGTTATGAAGAGGTTCAAAACAAATGTTTGGAGTGAAGCTCGAGCAATACTTCTTCAAAATACTCCATGATATAGTGCACAGGTGGAAAGAACCCATTGTTGAATTCACAATTCACTTGAACGTGCTATGCCTGATTTATCCATGCCATTCCAGAATGGTTCACCAGTCATGAGACTATGCTTCCCAAGCATTTTAAAAAATAGTATCTTGTTACTTTATTAACGGGTTCTCATGGTTTTCTCCCTCAAAACATAAAGAAGCTGTCCATGTGAATTAGAGTTCAATGAAATGGAGCATAATAATCACAGTGAGACAAGCGTCTTAGAATTAAATGAGCACATACTGGTGAACATGAATATTCATACTAAAATTAAAAACAGTAGTAAAATGCTGAAAGCATATCCAATGTTGGGAAAGGAGGGGGGCAATAAGTGTGATTGTAAAATGGAAATGATACGATTAAAACAGATGGTGAAGCGCTGAGCGGTGGGCAACATATTGTCTGAAAAGAAAAGTACTATGAATTCCGATTCTAATTTTGGAGAGTATTTTCATTGTGAGCAGACAGGTCAATATGCACGATCCTTCTCACAAAATTCTTCCACTCAAAAGAATTGCTCAGTAGGGTGTTATGAAAAATGATAATTCGATTGTTATCATTTGGGGAGTAGACAGTCATCATGTACGTTCAATATGTTAGCTGACACTGGCTCACAGTTGCTTCTCATAGACGCCAGGACCTGCAAAACTATTACCCACGTTGTGTTCTATGATTTGGACAAGACCATCAAAGATGTCCATGAAAGTTGCATGCAAATAATTCGTCACACTCTCCTAGATATCCATATTCTCTAATTGAAAAAGAATACTAACGTAGTAATAGAAGTCACCAGCTGTAATTATAAAATTCATGCCAGTAATTATATTTATTTCCTATTATTAAACCATTTATGAAGTGTCCTGTTCTTTTTTTTACACTGACTTCCCTAATAATGATTCAAATGATCCTGGAGGGGTTGTCACACCACCTACTCTGCTTTCTTTACTTATGTTTTTCTCCCAATTGTTTTCTTATAATTTTTATTCACCTTTTAGGGACCCTACTTGAAAGCTTTTAGGCTGCACGGGCCCCAATTGAGGGTTAATGTTTCTACCTTTAAATTTAAAAATAAAATGAAATAAAAACAATAAATTGAGATTTGATTATATTTCAAAATTACCGTAAACATAGCAGCCAGCATGCATTAAGCACCTGGGAGTCTACCAAATTTTTACAAATAAGCCCTGGAACTTTAATGACTGCCCAGGTGCTTATTTCAGTTAAGTTTATAGGTTTTTCCTCTCTTCTGCTCTATCATGGGTATTTTTGCTCTCCCAACTGCCACTGATAACCAGAAATTGCATACAGCACGATTGTTTTCTTTAATAGTGGAATATTGCTGGTGAAAAACGAAGACTTCACATTTATTTTAAATTTATATAAATTGTGTTTTGTGATTCAGTTTTTCTAAATAACTTCTAACTTTCTTGGAAAATTTAATATTTTGAAATAATGGTTTCTAACACAGTTGTTCAGAATTTTATAATTGTTGGACCTGTAGTACCGGCCCGCTTGCATTTAGCACCTGGGGGAGTCCACTGAATTTGCAAAAAAGCGCCCGAGCGCTTATTACAGTATTTACAGTAATTGGAAACTCTGTTCTCCCTTTATTGTTTTGTAAAGTCTGTATCAATTATATTATTAAAGAAAAAACTCTTTTATAAGATGTTCCATGTGAAGAGAACACTATCTGAAACATATGATTCAACTGTATTTGTCTACGTGAATATTAAACTGAAGTATTCCCATGTTATCATTTGAAATAACTTGGATGCAGCCGAAGCTGTGAAAACTATGGCAATATGTCCCTCGATGATTAGAGTTTCTTGTAAGTCTCCTCATTTGTCCCACTGGATATTTTATGCCATTTGACAGACAACATCGAAATAAGAATAAAATCCATTGAAGATCACAAATTCATGATCTTATGCTAGAAACTCGATGACCTGTGTTTCCCTCATCTTCTGAATCTACCATTTCACAGGATTTCAAATTTCACGTGAATGTTGTTTAATTCACCTCAATCTGCTTCTCCCATAATAAAGAACTCCTCCTGGAAAAAGGCTTGAAGCACACCCTCCACAATAATCCCAATTAAGCTCCATTCCATTGTCCCAGAGAATGCACATGTTATTTCTTTCCTATTTCTTTCTCACCATGGCTGGGCATCTCATTAGTAAATGCTGATGCTAAAACCTCCTATCTACCCTATCAGCAAATCACCGATTTTACTGCCACCATATCCATTTGAAAAAACTCTCCAAAGCCAATCTATTGATTATCAAAGCTGAATAAAGAAATGTTTCTGACATTCTATATCACTCTTTTCACATCTCCAAGGCCTTTAATTTACTTTCCTGAATTATTTTGTCCTTTTCTCTTCTTATCCGACCAGTAAATAAATCTTCCCGTTTAACAAATCATTTTGCCTGTTAACAAATTACCCCATGTTAATAAGTTTGCCACCTTATCTCCCCTCCCAAAAACCCCAATCCTCACTACCCATATCATTGATATAATGACACTTTTTACGTATGTTACGATATTCAATTATGTCATCTTCATTATTTAGTATTAGTTTATAATTTGTTATGCAATCACTTTTTTTCTGCTTTCATCATATGTTGTTGGACTCAAACTCTTCTCTTCTTTCATTTTATTCTTATCCAATCAAAAACATCACCTCTGCTGTTTATTTTTCTTTTTACTTTATCCTGTCATTGTACCCAGGCTTTATAACACATAAGAATACAGGTGATGACAAGCGGTCCAGGACGATTGGTCTAATGACGATTGGTCCAACGCCGATTGGTCTAACGCCGATTGGTCTAAATCCCGATTGGTCCAAATTCCAATTGGTCCAAATCCCGATTGGTC